>APFE030024914.1:10637-59213 GCA_000404065.3 Pinus taeda
ACATCACTATTCCCTCGTTGGTCTTAGGTTGAGAAAATGGAGTCCACCAATCAAGGATTTCCCCTTGGGGGAATCCTACTCCCTTTTCCTCTAGGGGAGACGTTGGTGCACCTCATATGACAACATTGTCCCTTCCAGGGCTTATAATTGGCCTGCCAATATGTCTTTTCTAGACCTTTATCGTTCAAAACACATGATTCTAGAGAAATCAAATCAGTAACCAGATGATACTAGAGTTATCCCCCAACCTTCAACTTTTTTTGTTTCTCCCTCTCCTTCTTCCTCTTTGCTTGGTGAAGCTAGTCAAACTAAAAACGGAGTAATTGAGAAGAAGAAGAAAAGGATGGAGAAGAAGAAGAAGAAGCCAATGATGAAAGGGGGCAACCATGCATCATTTGGCGAAAATACACATGTTGCACCATCCAAACCTAAATCTCCATGTGTCATTTTCAAAGGAAATCACTATCATTGAAATTGTCCTTGCATCCCACAGATCTTAAGGGATTGGTCTCCCCGCTTGGTGTTCCTTTCTTGCACTACTTTTCGCTATTGCATATTCCTTTACTCTTTTGAGTGACATACTTCATTTCATCCTCTCATCTAGCTTTCACAAGAGTTTTCCTTTCTTTTTTTGTGAATATGTCAACTAGACAAATGTCAACTGATCTTGAGGATTAAAAACATCTAATACCAGGCTTGTACAACATACTAAGTACCAGGCAGGTAAGTTGTTTAGAGCTTTTAGATGTTCCATAATGGTGCCAAAGGTGAAGTTGTTTGGCTTAAAAACACTCTCCTCATTTGACGTAAACCCTTTGGGCCTCATGGCATTACCCAACGCAAGCATTGACAATGGTGCCAAAGCTAAAGTTGTTTGGCTTAGAAGCAATCTTCTTATTTGACCAAAAACATTTAGGGCCTCATGGCATTACCCATTCTATGCATATCATCAAATTACAAATCCTGAAATTACATAATTCCATGTAACCTCATCTAGCATAGGCATTGCATTAAATACTTTCAGTGCTTGGTCATTAGACCTATGTTGAGCTTAGCCACCTATCATTGCATTCTATGCAATTGCACAAATTCTCTCCACCATTATGTACAACATTTGTTTTCTCTAGAAACAAAAATATTAATGAAAAACCCAAATTCCACAATACATATTTTCTCAATACAAAACCCACAACGTAGCTCTAGTGTTGGTACTGTCAAATTCCCTAAAAAATGTATACATTATTTGGCACAGGAAGCTCAATCATCATGTCCTATCTCATTGTTTCGAACATGTGTAGGTTTCTAAAATTGTTAATTTACAATTTTAACTATGTTTCAAAAAAAATGATGATATAAAAGTTGTTTTAATAAATATCTTTCTTCATTATGTTTAGAAGCTAATATAACCACTCATTTAGAAACAAATTGAACATGCTTCTTACCCTTTGCCCTTTAGTTCATATATTTTCAAGTAATGTTATAGGAATGTAATGAATATTAAACATCTTACGTGAAGAAAACAACATTTTTGTGTTTTGTTTTGTACCAAAAAATGAAAGAAAACCTTACTCAGAATGAAATTTCCTCAATGTTATCTACATCAACTCATATTCAACCATACCTACTAATTGTTGAACTTGAACCAATACAATCAATGAAAAATTCAACTCCACAATATCGCACTGCATTTTCAGACGGAACACATAAGAAACACATCATGCTTCCAAAAGATTTCAATGATCTCATAGCAATAGGCTTGCTTTAAAAGGGTTTTGTTATAAATGTTAAAAGTTGGACTACCTCAGCTATCAGTCCATCAACGTAGGTTTGTTATAAATTTCTTATTTCAAATTTAACATTTTTATCTATAACACATGCGCTTCCAACAATTATTCCTATGACTCTCATTTGTCGTGTAGGTCTATAAAGCTAATAGACTTCGATATTTCTACTTCATTTGCACCCTTAATTAGCAATCTAAAAACTATGAGTATCCCAATCACATCTGATGAAAACACTACATCCTCATTGAACCTAGATCCTTTATCAAAAAGACACTACCCTCTTCCAACTACTCCAACTCTATCTGTTCTACCAGTTCAAATTCCCACCAAATCGTTAAACCCTTACCACTCAAATTGGTGCATAAAAGGATACGTCTAAAGGAAAACAACTCTTCGACAATTTCAGAATCAATACAGACCCGATAAAGTGTTTGGTTTTGACCTGTTCGATACAGAGGGTGGAGAAATACATATTACATGTTTCAACATGTCGCAGATTATTTTTTCGACAAAATCCAAAATGGAAATGTCTACATTGTCTCTAAAGGGAATGTAAAATTGGATAATAAGCAATACAACCACTTGACAATGACTGAGAAATTTTGTTGAATGCAACATCTATCATAGAACATGTCGCCAGTGAAAAAAAACATAATCCAATAGTGCAATTCAATATAAAATCAATCAATGATATCAGAACAACAAAAGTCAACTCCATTGTTGATATTCTTGGTATTGTCACAAACATTTCCAATGTATGAACTATACGTAGAAAATATGGTTCTGAAGTTAACAAACAAACACTACAACTTCAAGACATGTCAGGGTATAACATAGATGCAATCTTTTGGGGAGATAATTTTAATGTCATATCACAGGAAATAACCCCATCATTGCAATCAAATCTGCACGTGTTGGAGAATTTAATGGAAAAAATGTTGGCACTACAACGAGATCCATTATTCTTGTAGATGCTGACATTGAAGAGGCCCACACGCTAAAGTCATGGTTTAAAAAAGAAGGTTTGACTGTAGCTTCTACATCTTTGACAACAAGATCTCCTTTTGGCCATCAACAAAAAAACTAACAATTGTTGATCTTTACAGTATGGATTCCTTAGAGAAACCAACATTTTTCCAATTAAAGGGCACAATAACAAAAATTGGGATGTACAATTTTTACTACATTTCTTGCCCATCTATCATTGATGGGAAAAAATGCATGAAATAACTTATTCCACAAAATACAAGGATGTGGTTCTGCCCAAAATGCAACGCTGAAGTAAGTGACTATGATTACAGATACTTATTGAAAATCGACATACAAGATCACACTAATGAATTAGCTTCAACTATTGCTTTCAAAGACGTGGGATCTACAATCTTGGAAATAATGCCAAAGACTTCTATTTATTATCTTCAGATCCAGAACTGATCAAGGAAATTGCCTCCAAAGCTCTATGGACAGATCATATCTTCACAATATCAGTAAGATAAAAACTTTTAAAGGAGTACCACAATTGAAATGTGTTATCATAAAAGAGGAAAAGTTGCATTTCATGGCAGAATGCAACAACATCCTTCGAGAAATTCAGAACATCTCGATATTGTAGATAAATATCGCAAAATGTATTCCTTTCTCTTTTAGAATTCCTATTGTCGAATTTTATAAATACAATTTTACACGATATATTGTTGCATTCCTTCTCATGAAATTTTCTTATATACCATTAAAATAAGTATTCGTCCTCCATTGTATTTAGCATTATGTGAGTAGACAAATTCACATTCTTATCATCTTCTTTGTTTTAAAAAATGAGGTAACTTGCTGCATTACACATGAAACTATCCACATGTATAAAGAAATAATAAATATGTTCTTTCAAACACATTATTCAAATAAAAAATTCACGTAAAACTATTCAAAACTTAAATTGTTTTCCCTTCTTTCGCTTTCATACAATAACATGGTTGTTGTCTCCAAATAACATTATTGTTTTCCCCTCTCTTGCTTATAGGTACCATAAATTTTGTGAATATATTCTTCTTCTAATGATGAACGTGCTCGAAGATACTATGGAACAAATAAATAATGAATAAATGCACGTCGTCGTGATCTTTATCAGGCAAAAAAGGCATCAGAGAATGTCAAAAACACAAAAAACAGAAGGAAAACCAACATTCCTCGTCTGAAATGACCCACCCCGAAAAAAATCCTCCCTTGCAATTATCAAACTCTTTATCTTCTCAACGAACCTTTCAAACAAATACATCCATACCTCATTGCGCTAACCCCTCCTTCGCACATGCTTTCAGCAACGTTTATACTAATCAAGCACATCGAGATTTGCATGCAAAGATTGATAAACTTCCACCTAAATTCCCATGCTCCATTTGTCTTGAATCATATCCTGTAATACATATCCACAATTCCAACCACATGTATTGTTGCTCTAAATGCGTCTCTGAAACAAAGGGTCATCGCTTCTCATTATCAAACAACATGGACCCTGGTCCTCAACTAGCTATCCTTACATCTCTTTCACAAATAGAAGAAATGCTCATTGCTTGGGTTAACCCTATACTGTAGGCAACACATGCACGTGGTGGCCAATATAAATACAATGGCCACACAATTTGTTTTCCTCAAGACATTACAAAAATCGCAAACATGTTGCCATATCATGTTGAAAACTTGGACATCCTAATTGTCCCTCGTCATAGTAATGATCATAAGGCTTATGATTTCATTGTCAGTAGAAATCGCATTCTTGCTGCATTAGAATACAAATTGGCAAATGACCCATACTATAAGAATGTTCGTATTGATAATAACGCACTGGCATCCTTACCAGCAATTGCCACCGATGTCTCCTCCTCCCTTCACCATTCCAATACTACAGAAACCACTGTCCACCTTTCACTTGAACCACCACATGAGCTCACTGAAGATTCCACAGACCCATCCGTAAACCAAACATCATCATGCGTACCCATCATACCTAATACAAATACAGAAATCCAAGAAATCCACCATTATTTACATGGTTACAACCACAAATATGATACTATAATTGAGTGGCCAATAATTGGCTTATCACTAATCAATGAATACAACACAGAAGGTATACTCTCTATGGCTTTCCCCACCCTTTTTCCGACAGGAGTTGCAATGCCAAATCAAGCAAGAATGAAAGTAGTGTAGTTTCATGAATATGCACTTCATCTCATATGTTACTATTATAACAGATTTGGAAAGAACCCATGCTTTCATTATTACATATATAATCTCATGATGCGACATCACAGTCAAGCAACAACATCGATTTTTGTGAAAAAAGAACATCGCAGATAACTTGCCAATATCTATTCAAGATCTAAACATCCGATTAGAACAATTCCCAGACGAGCAATTGGAAAAGTAAGTCAGGCGATTCGGTAGCTCTTTACGTGGAACAAGATCATTTTGGCACAAAGCTAAAAATGAACTAACGGAGATGACATCTCAACTCTGTTGCTCGATGTTCTTCTTCACATTAAGTGCAGCTGATACAAAGTGGCCTGATCTTCATGTAATCATGCCTGGATGTCAACCTTCTGATATTGCAAAACAACAAAAGTGGAGAAATGATAACATTATCTCTAACCCACATTTAACATCATTGTATATGCGCCATAGATTCACAGCAGTTCATGAAATTATCTTAGAGAAACACTTGAAGATAAAAGATTACTAGTACAGGTACGCATTCTACTGCATTTTTTTCCAAAAACTGGAAACAAAATTCCTCACTTATTACAAAATTACATTACAAAAATGCATACTTGACCGGTATGAATGGCAACATAGGGGATCTGCACAAATCCATGGTTTCCTTTAGATAGAAAATGCACCTGATATGGAAAGCCTCACTGGGAAGACACATAATCAATTGATATTACAAGGCAGTTCTTCGACAAATATATTTCTTCTTGGAACCCTCGTACTCCTTCGACTTCAAACCAACCAATTGCTTGGACAAATCCTGAAGACGCTTGTCTATTTTCCACACCACAAATCTTTAGAACCAATCCTTTCAATGACTATGAACAGCTCATCAATTGTGTTGAACGTCACACAAAATGCACAGAAAGCACATGCCCAAGAAAAAATGGATCCTCATTCCAATGCCGTTATAAAGCACCATGGGAATTACATCCAAAATCAGCCTTATTCATTGATTCCAATGGCCGAAAAAGATACACCCCTACTCGCAACGACGATTGACTCATTAGCCATAACCCTACCGTCCTATATATTTGGCATGCAAATGTTGACTGCCAACCAGTACTCTCCATAGACACTGTACAAAAATATATTACCAAATATGCATCCAAAGCAGAAAAAAAATCTGAAAGCTTCCACCACATGCTACGTAGAACTGTCCTAGCTTCACAGATTGTTGACCCAGCAACATCTAAATTTCGAAAATTTCTTGCAAAAACCCTTATAGATCATGACATTGGAGCACAAGAAACCTGCCATATGCTACAAAAATTACCATTAACATTATGTAGTCGACCATTCATCTCTTTAAATGTAAACAAAAAAATTCTTATGCGCCTTCCACAAACGAACACCACCTGCACTACATCCCCACACATCATAGATACATATATCCAGTGTCCTTCTACCCTAGAATCCACATCACTTATAGAATTAGCAAGATCTTGGTCATATGATCCTTGTCGCAAAACAAACAAATGGAAACAAAGACCTACAAAAGCAATTGTTTGGGTCATACCACATTACTCCTCCATACATTCCACAATTGAAACTCACTACACTGACTTTTGCAGAGTTGAACTTATGCTATAGAAACCTTTTCACCATATCATAAAAGATATGGGAGATTCTGCTGTAGAATTCATCACAAATTGGCAAACATTTCGTATATTCTACAAACCTTGGCATCAACACTACACACTATCTGATATTGAATCTGTCGCAGATGATACCTCAACTATTCATGAAACCAATCCTCTAGACACCATGGAAATAAATGAATGGGAATTACTTTCCCAATTACACCCTACAAATGAGCTTCTCATAAATGACCTTGACATGCTTGGTCTTCATGGCTTCGATGACAACCATAACTGGAATCATACCACTATCCCATTAGATCTACAAAATAATTCCATACAATTCATTGAGAATAGTCACTCCATCTAACACATTCTTCAAACACATCAACATATCCTAGCGACCCTTTCTACATTATCTCCAATGCAAAGAAAAGCTCTAAATATTATTTCTAATAATTTTGCTAAGAACGATTATTTAACTGCTCTCAGAATGATAATATAAGGCATTGCTGGTACAGGAAAATCCCTCCTTATCAATTGCATCAAATATATGCTCATAAGCCTTGCAAGCCCAAAACGATCATCGATCATGCTGCTCACCCCTACAGGGGTTGCTTCCTTCAACATACAAGCATCGACAATCCATTCTTCTCTAAACCTTCCTATAAAGGATCTTATGCCCTTAGAAGGTAATGCTCTTACAAAATTCCAAGAAGAACTCAGGCATATAAGGTACATACTAATCGACGAAATGAGCTTCATTGGGCCAAATCTTCTTAGCCATATTGATGAATGTCTTTGAGAGGCATTTGCATAGCAAAGAAACACTCCTTTTGGTGGCTATTCCATTATATTGGTTGGTGATCTCGGTCAGCTGCCACCCGTCAAAGACATACCTATATATGCAGGGATGAGCCATGAAAGCACATTGTGGAACATCTTCAACGCAGTCATCACATTAGACACAATATTTCATTAACAAGACGACAACATTGCACAGGTTACTTTCAGGAACATTCTCCAGAACATTAGAGATGCAAATCCAACTATCGAGGACTACAACATACTTATGTCGTGCACAGATTCCTTTTTATCAAAAGATGAAATACATTCATTCCACGATTCCATGCATTTATTTCCAAAAAATGCTCAAACAATGGTCCATAATAAGCAAATGATGAAATCTCTAAACACTCCAATTCCAAGATCCATTGCTGAAGATGACAACACATATTCCAACATTTCCTCAGAAGACGAGCAACTTGAGCGAATTGTATTACTATGCAATGGTGAAAATGTTATGTTAACTTCCAACCATTGGGTTTCAGCTGGACTTGTTAATGGTTCCCTCAAAGAAATTATAACCATCTTTTACAAAGAATCAACTGCATCACCACAAATTCCAACATTTGTTGTCGTAGATTTTCCCAAATACATCGGGCCTCCTTGGGATGAAAGAAACCCCACTCACTTGCCTATTCCAGTAGTAAAAGGAAATGGATGTGCACAAATTCCACTGAATATGGTTTGGGCTTTAACCATACATAAATCTCAAGGTATGACACTTCCAAAAGTAAAAATTGACATTGGAAAAACGGAACATCAAGGTCTCACATTCACAGCAATTTCAAGAGTACCTTCACTACAAGATCTCCGGATTAGCCCCGCATTCAGTTTCGATCGTTATAGTAAAATGAAAGACAACAAAAACATTTCTCGTAGAAAACACGCAGAAGAAATCCTCCGTTCAATGTCGCCTCCAGATAATCTGCTCCAACCCATACTTTAACATCACCAAAAGGTTTTCTCCATTTATTTACCTCATTCTATTTCATAACATACTTTTCATATCTTTCAACAACAACCAAATTTAATCAATATTAATAATTAAGCAAATATTAGAATGTCTTTATATTATATATACATCTCATTCTAACATTTTCTTTCTTTTGCAGCAGGACATATGGACTCAAAATAGCATAGCTAAGCAACTACAAGTAGAGTGGCGAGCAAAAAATATGCGTCTCAAACTACACATGAATCTCCAATAGTGTTCAGTATGCCATTATTCACCATGCATCTTACACTAACAATATATAAATCCCCATGGTAAAGGTAGCCTCATTTCTATTCATTCCAAATTCATTTTAACACAACTCACCTGCAAAGTATTACTAAGAAATTTCCACAACTTATTTACATATTAGTAATTCTAACCAAATATACATTTTGCAAGTCCATTACTGCTTCTTGAGGCCTTCGATGCCTCCAACATGTTTTGATACAACTTCAAATATGGAATCACAAGCCTAATGTTCTTTAGAATAAAATATTGCTTCTCGAACCTCTTCTGTTATAATTCACTATTTGTATTTTCCATTTGAAACTTAAAAAACGATGTTTCAAGATCAAATATCATTTTGATAGTTTATGTCTTCACAACCAATTCATTGTCAATGGGTTTTAACATACTTTGTTAACAAAATCAATTGATTTTAATGAATATAATACATGTTTTCAATATATCTTCATATTAATTTAATTTCCCATTTGAATAATGATTTCTTAAATAACCCTATCCAAAGCAATATGGATAGCGAGTTGTTGTTCGCGTGAATTCATTCGTTTACCTTCACCTTCAAGTATGCAATTTTTACTAAATACAAACAAAGGTCTCTAAACAAGTTCAATGGATATTTATGACTATTTGCATTCTATTTCGTAGCCACTTTAACCCCGAAAAACGGTTTTCAGCATGGATTCCTCAAATTAAATCAAAATCATCGACCTTGCTTTAAAAAAGCCCACAAAAGCCCATTCAAATTTCAATATTCTTCCACACACTATGCCATCGACCTTGCTTTAAAAAGGCCCACAAAAGCCCATTCAAATTTCAATATTCTTCCACACACTATGCCTTACGGCATTTCCTTTGCAAGATTACGTGCAAATGCTAGTTTTTACACTATATCATATCATCATTTACTGCATGTAAACCTACAAGATGTGGAAGGCTATAAATCTTATTTGGTGCAATTTTTAATCGTAGTCCTCGATGCCAACTAAGATTTTGTGGATGCTTCATTTCCAAATGGACCCCTTTACGTTTGTGAAAGGGCCCTCTTAAAGATTGAGGTTGTGAGCGTACATTTCAGTGCCAATTTTACGTTAAATTTCCCTTTTGATCTTTGCCATACTCTCTCACCAAGATTTTGAATTTCACAACAGATCCACCATCAAATTTGATGGTTTTCACACCTCCCAACATATTTTTCAAGTCCAAAACAAAATTTTGAATAATATGGAAACTCTTTTAACCATATTTAATGAACAAATGACCTTATGCTCTCGTGACAATCCTGTCAGACTCCGTCCCTCCTCCCCAGGAACCTACTGGCTTCTGTTCCCAGCTATCCTTATCTTTATCTTGATTTTTGATGCAGATTTAAAAAATATTTAGGGTTTCGACAGAAAGAAACCATTTACAAACACCCACTTCAAAAATATTTTTTAAAAACAATTCAAAAGTTCCCATAATCCATTACCATAACTCTAATGCAAACTTCATGTCCCACTTGCTGTACGATTGAGATAGATTTAAGTGCATGACGTGTCTTCATTTCCGTACTAGACAAGCACGCATAGGAAACTCCACGTCAAAAGTTATTTAATCTTTTGATGCCATGACGTCTCCACAATTAATTAAGTCATCATGACTAACTAGACCAAAGGTAATATTGATGACCACATAAAGAAATAGTGTAGCAAATCATTATATGAAACCAATTAGATTGCTCTCGAACTATTCTATGAAAAAATTGAGGTGAAGAAATGATGTGGAACTTTTTTTAAGAGAAACAATATTAAAATTTGACGAGAATGAATTACAAAAAAAAATTGTAATCGAGAGCTTCCGCATAATCAACTCAATTCAATAAAAGCATATTTGGTAAGTCTATAATCTCTACCTTAATTCCCACACAACCATATCCCCAACCCTTATAAACATCCAAATAACCTTATGCAGATTCATAAATTTTACCTTTCTGAAAGATATATTTTAACAATACAATATAATAGAAATAAAATTAAGTTGTATAATATTTATGACACATATATTTTGATGGCATTAGATCTAACTAATTTAAGTTGGGAGATTTTAGTTGAGAGGTTATCTTAACAATTTCCAATAATTCAAATTAATTATAACATATTTTATTAATGAAAGGATTATCTTCAAACACTTTCTAATGTTTAAATTAAAAATAACAATACAAAAAACATATATATTCCATATTTAAGTTGAATTTGTTTCGTATGGTCTTTATAAACGTTTACACCCACTCTAGAATCTCATAGACTTCACTTTTTGTGCACTACAATTTCGAACTACCACTTGATCCATTTAAAGTACAACTGCTTTTGATCATCAATAATGTACTCATATAATTCGCTCTTCTTGACCTCCCAAAAAACAATCTCAATATTGAATCACTCTATTGAGTTACTTCCATATTACTGGTATGTATTGAAATACACATTTCAGGTTATATAAGGAAGTAGTTTGAACACTGAATATATTCAACAGTTAATAATGTAATTAACCTCTTTAAAAGACACACAAATATAATAATTGATGTTCATGCCTTCACACGACCCACCAATCCTTATTCACATAAAAAAACTTTAAAACACCAAAAATATACCAAAAATGATTTATAGCTGATATTTTTGGCTTGATACTACCCATCAACTTTATAACAAAACTAAACATAACCAAATGAATCAGCCATCCTTCTTGACATAAGAAAACTTAAAAACACCCAAATGACCCACCAATCCTTCTTGACATAAAAAAAACTTAAAAACACAAAAATGATATTTAGCTTCATACTACCAATCAACTTTATAATAAAACTAAACATAACCAAATGAGTGATATGTTCTCGTGAGACCACATACACCAATAAAAATGAATTTGAATTATGATACTATGTTATATTTGAATTATGATACTATATTATATTATTGGTTCTTTATATTCAATTTACAAACCAACTCAATTAAAAAATAAAAAATCTAATTCATTTCTTTGTGGGCTCCTCTTTTACATGACCGAGTCATGAAAATTCCTTTTGTATCCAGTCGAAGAGATTTAAATCTCTATGGTAAGCAACCCTACTATGGCAATATCTTACACTGTCAATAAGTTGCTTCGAATACACTATTGCTTCGCCTTCCTCCAAGTTGTCATCATACAATTTAAGTTGTTGGAAATACAATCTCGGTTCACCTAGATCAAACAGGCCAGAGCTTTAAAAACTGACATCATCGTCATTATGTTCTTAGCTCCTGCGCCATCGGCTGCCAAAGAAGCAAAGAATGAAAAACATGAATTCCAGACATAATAATTTCGTCCAAGGAGAAAATAATTTCAGGACCTGCTTACACGCAATTACGTTTCACGAAACAAATTCGATCTTCGTCTCGTTGAAAAAAAATTGAACGACCGAAAATATGTATAGATGAGAAAACATTGAATCATGTCTAACTGATCTTTAGTGTAAAGTAAAATTCCACCACTCTTCCTTTATGCAACTCTCCGTGGGTTCCAAAATGGATGCTCTAACCGGCTCTGTTTGCGGTCGGTTGCAAATTCCCTAAATATTTAAGAATCCGAGGGATAGGGGTGAGGTTAAAAAATTGACGCGCTTATGTCTCTGGGATTCCCGAATATTTTCTGCAATCAACTTAAAAATGCACTATGTACATAAATCCTGGAGAATCCGAATATGACTCTTGTATAATGAGTTACATCTACTCTTTCATAGAAATTTCACACAATTTATACAAAATGACCCAATTCCAGCCATATATAGGTAGTTCTCCCAAAGGCACGACTTTGTTCACAGGTTCACATGGATCTACATATTCCTTCCTGTACACAAACCAGAACTACGAAGCCAAAATACCACTCCGAGGAACGTTGAGATTGCAATGCGTTCTATCACAAAAATTTTGTGGCTACACCTTCACAATATAGGAGGCCCAAATACCACTCCGAGGAACACTGAAATTGCAATGCGTTCTCTCACAAAAACTTTGTGTCTGCACCGTCACAATACAGGAAAGCAATGACAAACGACCCTATCTTTACACATCAAGGCAATCCTATTCCTACAACAAATTACTTTCACACATCTACAACAAATTACTTTCATACATCTACATATTGCTAGGCCCTTCTTTATTGCAGTGATGTTTAAAAGGGCTGTGATACCAAGAAACAGAGTTGCACATACAAAATATTTTTCAGGCATTCAATTTTGATACGATATATAATTTTAATTACATGCAACTAATTTTAATATGGGAGATTCCGGTTGAGAGAATATCTCATCAACCTCCAAGAACCCAAAGTAACTCCAAACTAATTCCAGCATAATGCATTAATATAAAAGCATTATTTTCGATAATATTAACTAATACATTTCTCTATCATGGTTAAAGAAATGACTAGAATATATATAAAAATAAAAATAATTAAGGTATAATTTCAAAATCCAAGCATTCACTAAATATGGGTTATGGGTTTTGGGTTTTTCTATGGTTTGAGTATGACGTGCAGAATATTTATCCTTTGTTTTATGTAATATCTTTTAATATCTATTTCTCTTTGGTGTAATATTTTATCCCATTCTGTTTTGTGATGTCAACATTTTATCTCAGTCAATTTACATAGAAAATGAAAATCTAAAATTTAAAACAAGCCAAAATAAAATTAATAATTAAAATAAAATTGATGTAAAATAGTAGACAATCTATGGATTGGACAATGACATTTTTTTTAAGAATATATCTATATATAAACCATCCTAGATCCATCTTTGGGTTAGGAGATGAAATATTTTTTGATGCAGATATGAATATTTCTCCCCAATCATATGTCTTAACAATTATTTCTTTTCAATTCTATCTTCAATTTTACCTAGTATTTCCCTCACCCCAATCTCATCATTATATTATTTCTAATAAAAAAACTATATAAAATTATAACCATATTGAACAAAAACAAATTACTCTAATTTTTTATTTCTAACCACATTTAACATAATATATTAATATTTTAATTAAATCATATGATTGCATATATGGAGAATCGTGTTGTCGATAATTTTTTTCAGGATAGTGGTTAAAAATTCCACCACGTAAAGAAAAGTTTCTACCCAACAATAATTAACCTATCAAAAGTGCACAATTTTGGTATATTGGCATATGTCACTGACCTAGTATAGTAAATAAAAATTTTTTTTGATTGATTTACCATACTAGTTAATTTTGTTATTTATAGGCATAATATACGTATGGTTGTAATGTTATAACTCACATATTGTTCTAACTATTTAATACTTAAGGTTTACGGCCAATACGCATATATGTTGAACATTCCATAAGTTCATAGGCGGGAATCCCGAGTTGACATTTAGGACACGCCATCCTATCACTCCCGCTACGCCTGGGTTTTGCATTGAATGCCGGCAGTGAGTTGGTAATCCACCTGTGTATCGCTCCTCTGTCCGGACGGACAGCTGGTCGTCCATATGCTTCCACAGCTATGAACTTGGAGTTTGGAAAACGAGACTGCTGATAGAATTTAATTACCATAACTCGGCCAGGAATCCTCGGGATCCTATCCTGTATGGACGTTCAGGATCGCTTCCTGGAGATCGACGGCAATAGTTCACAGTCCTCGGTTCAAAGGGAAATGGTTAGGGTTTCATTCGGCATTTACATGTTTTTGTGAGGCAGCGCCTCCCGCCTCTGGTTATCTCTGTGTGGTGTTGTGATACCCTTTACCCAGTTCTCCGTTTGATGCACCGATACCTACAGCTATGCTTGGTTGCGATCTGCCATTGTCGAGGTCGTTACCCCTCTGCATGAAACGTTCGAGCTCTGCTCAGGTACTGTATTACCTTTCTTTGCAACAGAGATATGGTTTCTTTTGTAGGGTTAGATCTTTTATTAACTGTGTTTAACTCGGTTATGTGATATGCCTGCCAGGGTACTGGAGGCGAGGATTTGGCGATGGCGGCTTCTGGTTTACGGTCTCTCCGCACTTCCCAGGTAAGATACCATACCCTTAAATTTGCAATTTTCTTGTTTAAGCATGTATTTGGCCTGAGTGATGCTCTTCTTTCTGTCAGGAGGTTTACCGAATTTTATTGACGTTTATGACGCCCTCGGCAAAGCATCTGCATCTCTGGTCATGAGGGTTGATATGGTCATGTCTGGTTCTGGGTAGTTTTCTTTGTTTAGACTAGGATTTGGGTTTAGTACTCGGGTTAGCTCGAGTCCTCAGGGAAAACCTGTGAATCATTGTCATTAACTTGTATAAGTGTAGGGAATAGCCCAACCAGCGTAATCTTCCACAGTTTGGGCATTTATCAGAATATGTCAAATGTTTGTACTGCATGACCTTTTAAGGGTTTTTACAGTGTATCTGTAACTTTTATATATATGTAATCGCCCTTCAACTGTTATGTTATATCTGGCTTTCAATATTATTTTTGAGTTCACGCAATTCGGTAATATCTCCCTGTAATGGTTTGTTTTCTTTTTACCGTATGCTCATTGACAAGGCTTGCCTTGATATTGTTAGCTGTATATTTTAAATTTCAATCTCAGAATATTTCATGTTAATTGTTTTAGAACGCGCCGACCCTAAGGCCATGCGTGCGAGTCTAAAATCTACTATAACACTATTATTTATCAAGATGGGGTTTGTCCCATAGCATGTCTTCAGGCTGTTAAGTTCATATGCATTTATTTCGAAACTATCTTTGTTCCGCAGTTTGTATATTTATTTCGAAACTGTCTCTGTTTCCTCAGCTTTACATTCGCTTCGAAACTGTCTCTGTTCCTCGGTTGTAATCTTATATGTATACGTATGCTCCTATCTTCGGTATGCTAGACAAAGCTTATCAGACTCGATGTGTCTTATGTGTTTACATGGCACTTGTATCGGTAGGGGAGGGTTCTGTTTTCTGGTCATGATTATTCTCAAAAGTTCAGGTCTCGGCCGACTCTATGGTCTCCTTCGGAGATAGGTCTGGCAATGTTATGCCGTCCTCTTATACCCTTGCGGTAAATGCCGGGACATCAAGAGTTCAGAGAGTCAAACCCCCTTGGTTTCCCAATGAATAAATCTTTTGTTATGTATCGACTGTTGGTTGTTTAACACTACATGATTTATACTTTGTTTTCTGATATAATATCTGGACAGAATAACAGTTTATTACAAGGCATTTCAACTATATTCATGTAATGATGGTGGTATAGTATGATTCTTTTTCTTGTCTCATAATCGTAAAGATTTCTGTTATTATCTTTTTTTTGGCCTTTGTATTCGGCTATTGGTAGAATAAACTGCAGAATGAACGGACAGTCATAAATGGATAACGAAAATACATAAATTGCCCTGTGCATCTTTATTTTACTTTCCCTCAGTTTATTTCATTCTCCTACAGGTTTATAATCCGGCTTTATTTACAGCTTAACAACAGAGTCTTATTCTTCAGATAATCAATAGTTCTTTCCTAATAAGAAAAGATTACTACACTAACACTATAACCACATTTCTCTTACCTGTACTGTGCTTCATTTAGTTCTCTGCCTTTTTCAACTGAAGAAAATTTCTGTAGAGCTTGTTATCCTCCCAGCCACGAGATCAGTCGTTTCGACTTGACTCTCTCCCCCAAGCTCGCTTGCAGGCCACTGCCTTCCGCAAGATGATGCACGCTAACAGCAGTGCAGTATGATGCACAACAGTGCTGGTACTATCTGATCTTCACCAGACATAGTACCCTTTTTCCTTTCTTGCTTTCTTTTTCCCTGTCTGTTCCTCCAACAGCCCAGGCCCCTCTTTCCTCTTTTCCATTTCTATGGTAGGGAAAGGTGGTTAGGGTTGCCCCCATTACTGGCAACCGTTTCTTTTAAATAATCAAGAGGAAGTAAAATAACTTTTTCCACAAAGTCACTTCCATATTACTTTAATTCATAATTTCGAATAAATAACATTTCAATATTAATAAAGTAATAATCCTGTTTCCATATTTACCTAACACGGTAACTTAGAAATTTACTCATATAACTGTTTGGTCATTACATCTCCTCCCCCTGAGATTGGACACCGTCCCGGTGTCTTACAGTCATGAACAGGTCTGGATATGTTTTCCTCATCAATTCCTGGTCTTCCCAAGTGGCCTCCTCGGGACTAAAATGTCGCCATTGTACCTTAACTTGGGTAATAACTTGTTTCCGCAGCTGCACTTCTCTCTGGTCGAGGATGCTCAGCGGTTCGACCAACACTTCTCCTTCCGGTTCGACCTGCATTACACAATTTCTAAGTTAGTTTTCCTTCCGAATAGGATTCTTGCTTGAATCTTAATTATAATAGTAACCCCACCTGTATATCCTGCCATCGGATTACATGCTTAGGGTCATACACATACTGCTTTAGAACTGAAACATGGAATACGTTATGGACTCGGATGTGACTTGGCAAGGCCAGCTGGTAAGCCACTGGTCCGATCCTTGCTAATATCTGAAAGGGTCCACAATATCTAGGTGCCAATTTAGCGCAACCCGCCCATTGTAGGGTACTTCTTTTGGCCTGAATCCGAATATACACATGATCCCCAACCTGATATTCGTTAAATCTCCTTTTTCGATCAGCGAAGTTCTTTTGTCTATCCTGAGCCGCCTTTAGATTAACACGTACTCTTTTTACCATGTCCTCCATTTCTTTAAGCATGTCAGGTCCTAAACTTAATTTATCTTCCGGTCCTCCCCAGCTGGAGGGTGTACGGCATTTTCTGCCATACATAACTTCGAAGGGACTCATTTGAGTTGAAGTGTGATAACTATTATTATATGCGAATTCAACCAAATGTAAATATTCTTCCCATCGTGTGGGTTGTTGCATAACATAAGCCCTTAGCATGTCCTCTACCACTTGGTTCACCCGCTCTGTCTGTCCATCAGTTTGTGGATGGTACGCTGTGCTAAAATTCAGCTGAGTACCTAAATCGGCAAACAATGTTTTCCAGAAAACTGATGTGAATTTCACATCCCGATCAGAAATTATTGGTTTTGGAAGGCCATGCAACCTGAATATATTCTGCATAAAAACGTGAGCGATTTGTGCAGCCCTGTAAGTAGATTGCACTGGTATGAAATGTGTAGCCTTACTCAATTTGTCCACTACTACCATAATGGAATCATTGTTTTTCTTTGTTCTAGGTAATCCCGTAATAAAATCCATGGAGATGATTTCCCATTTCCATTCTGGGATAGGCAAGGGTTGCAACAGTCCTGCTGGATGCTGATGTTCCGCTTTAATTTGCTGACATTCTAAGCACCGTGCCAAATATTCCACAATGTCCTTTTTCATTCCTGGCCAGAAATATTCCTTCCGGATTGCGGTTATCATCTTTTGATAACCTGGGTGACCAGCATAATGGCTGATGTGGAACTCATCCATAATCAGATTTTTAATTTTTCTTTGATTGGGCACATATATTCTTTGGTTGAAGTAGACAATCCCCGCATCATCTGTTGCATATTCTTGTTGGCTGTCCCTTCTAGCAGCTTGTTGTATTTGATGTTTTAACTGCTGATATTCTGTATCTTGCTCTGAAATTTTCTTTATTATGTCTAAGAAGGGGTTTTCCCATCCAGAAATGGAAACTTCATACAAACTATGCACTTTCCTGCTCAAAGCGTCTGCTACTCTATTTGTTTTCCCTTGCAAATGTTTTATATCCAAGTCGAAACCACTCAGGAAATCCATCCACCGTGCTTGTCTAGCGTTTAAAGTAGGTTGGCTGAAATAGCTGGTCAAACTATGGTGGTCGGTGAGCAGTAAAAATTTTCTGCCCATAAGATAATGTCGCCACATCTTTAGAGCATGTATAACAGCAGCTAGTTCCAAGTCATAGGCAGAATATTTCTGTTCATGTTCTTTTAATTTATGTGATTCATATGCAATTACTCTGCCTTCTTGCATTAAGACTCCTCCCAATCCTTCTTTACTGGCATCTGTGCAGACCACATAATCTTTATGAGGATCTGCTATACTTAAAATTGGTGCTGTAGTGAGCAGGTGTTTTAATTGCTCAAAACTTTTTTGGCAATTTAGGGTCCACTGGAATGCCCTCCCTTTCTTTTGTAATGAGGTAATGGGAAAGGCTACTTTCGAGAAGCCTTCTACAAATCTCCTGTAATACCCAGCCAATCCCATGAAAGATCGGACATCCGCTACGTCTTTTGGTACAGGCCAGTCCATTATAGCCTTAATCTTTTCTGGGTCTATAGCAATTCCATCCTTTGTGATCACGTGACCCAAATATTGGATTTCCTCCTTAAAGAAATTGCACTTACTAAATTTTGCATATAATTGATGCTCTCGAAGGGTCTGCAATACCATTCGGAGATGTTCATGATGTTCTTCGATTGTGCGTGAATATATTAATATGTCATCAATGAATATTAGCACAAATCGATCCAGGTATGGATGAAAAATGCCGTTCATTAAACACATGAAAGTTGCAGGGGCGTTGGTTAGCCCAAACGGCAGAACCACGAATTCATAATGCCCATACCTCGTTCTAAAAGCTATTTTAGCGATGTCCTCATCTTTAATTCGGATTTGATGATAGCCTGATCGCAAATCGATCTTGGAGAACACTGTTGCGCCCTTCACTTGGTCGAACAGTTCATCGATCCGGGGTAAGGGATACTTATTTTTTATGGTTAACTTGTTTAATTGTCTGTAATCGATGCACATCCGGAGGGTACCGTCCTTTTTCTTGACAAATAAAACTGGGGCTCCCCATGGAGATACACTAGGGCGAATATACTCCTTATCTAATAACTCTTGCAATTGCATTTTCAGTTCTGTCAGCTCCGGTGTGCTCATTCGGTAGGGTGCTCTTGATACTGGTGTAGCCCCGGGTATCAGTTCAATGGTAAAATCTACATTTCTTCGTGGTGGTAGTCCGGGAATTTCCTCTGGAAGTACATCTGTAAATTCCTGTATTACAGGAATACTGTTTAAGGAAACTGATTTATCTTTGGAATTTGCATATCCTACTTGGATAGCATAAACCTGACACCCCTTCCGTATGCATTTCATTAGCTGGTTGGCAGTTATCGGGCGAACTTGCACTGGTTGTTTAATTCCTTGCATTTCTTTCCTGTTTCCTTGCTGATCTCTGTAGTAAATGATCTTAGTTTTGCAATCAACTAAAGACCAGTGTTTTTCTAACCAATCCATGCCGATTAGGATATCATAGGATCCAAGAGGGAGTACATTCAGATCAGCTGTCACTGGCTGTTCTACTATGGTAAATGAGCAATTGCTGATTTTGGCTGTTACTCGTCGCTTGGCTCCGGTCGCTAGTTGCACTAACCAAGGATTTTTAAATTTGACAGGTTGTAATTTACAACGTTCGACTATCTTAGGACTCACATAGCTTAACGTAGCCCCAGGGTCAATTAAAACAGATATGGTAAGGTTTGAAATTTTACCTTCGAACTCGACCATTGTTGGTTGGTATTCCGCCTGACGGTCTTCCAGAGCTGCGTTAATTCTGGGTATACTGCGACCAACCTCGCCCACTGTTGACGCTTCATGGATCTGGGATAATTGTTCAGTTCCTTTTCGCTGTGGACAATTTTTAATGTAATGAGGTCCTCCACAACCCCAGCACTGTACCGGGGGTCTTGCTGTGCCGTCATTGTCCCACTTAGGTTGTTGTTCGCTGACCTTGGACTCATTTGTATTTCTTGGCTTGAATGCAGTTCTTGGTGCAAATCTGCTGCTTGCTCCTTTGCCATTTCCCTTACTGCTGTTGCCGCGACTCCCTTTACTGTTTACCCCTGTCTTGAATCCTCTTTTCTCATTCCATTTTCTGTTAGTAATTTCCCCTTTCTGTTTACTTTGCTGATAACAAATTCTAGCTTTGCGGATTACTTCATCCATTGATTTTGGATTATCAAATTCAATCCTCTCTCGCATATAGGGTGGCAAACTGCTAACAAATCGTTGGACCTTTGCCTTTTCTTCCCTTATGTATGGTACATAACGGAGTAAGGATGTACAGCGAGTGATGAATTCGTCCATAGTCTGCTGTCCTAACCGCAAATCATGGAACTCCCTTGCCTTTTCATCATAGAAACGTTCTGTCAAATATCGCTCTTTAGAGAATCTCTGAAAATTGTCCCATGTAATATTTTGTTCAGTGACCCCCTTTACTATTTTTACCTCCTCCCACCATAAGGTGGCCTTTCCTTGTAATTGAAAAATAGCCAGTCATGCCTTAAGGTTGTTATCATACTCATAAAGCTGGAAGTACTTGTTCATATTAATGATCCAGGCTTCCGCCGCTTCCTCTTGTTCTCCATCAAAATGTGGCGGTTTAATTGTTCGAAATTCCCCTTGTAATTCCACCTTTTGGTTCTTTGAGGTTTGCTGGTCAAATACATTATCGGAGCGTTCTTCCATGTCCTCCGATCCTTCGGGGGGTATGTGATGGTTCTGCTCTTCAGACATCCTTTGCTGTTCGGCGCTGGGATTAACTGGTAATTGGTTTTGTTTATCAGACAAACTCTTTAAGATTCTTTCTTGTTCCATTGTTATCCGAGCATTGTCTTCCCGAAGTCGAGCCATCTCATTCTTTAGTTCTTGCACTGTTTCCAAAATTGCTTGATTCGTAACTCTGGCTTCCTCTCCAAGTTGCACCCAGAGTTCCGGGTTATTCTCTGGACCGGGTACACCTTGTCCCATTACAGGTCGTCGTGCTCTGTTATCCGCTCTCCTCATGTCTTCGTCTTCAAATCCTGAAACCTGTACCTCGTCCAACAACAGAAGGAAACATTCAAGATTATTATCTGTAATGACCTTTATTAGTTATTTAATACAGTGTCCTTATTTTGTCATTACTGTTTTTCCCAGAGGCCACAGTGCTGTAGCTGGGCTCTGATACCATATGTCACTGACCTACTATAGTAAATAAAATCTTTTTTTGATTGATTTACCATACTAGTTAATTTTGTTATTTATAGGCATAATATACGTATGGTTGTAATGTTATAACTCACATATTGTTCTAACTATTTAATACTTAAGGTTTACGGCCAATACGCATATATGTTGAACATTCCATAAGTTCATAGGCGGGAATCCCGAGTTGACATTTAGGACACGCCATCCTATCACTCCCGCTACGCCTGGGTTTTGCATTGAATGTCGGCAGTGAGTTGGTAATCCACCTGTGTATCGCTCCTCTGTCCGGACGGACAGCTGGTCGTCCATATGCTTCCACAGCTATGAACTTGGAGTTTGGAAAACGAGACTGCTGATAGAATTTAATTACCATAACTCGGCCAGGAATCCTCGGGATCCTATCCCGTATGGACGTTCAGGATCGCTTCCTGGAGATTGACGGTAATAGTTCACAGTCCTCGGTTCAAAGGGAAATGGTTAGGGTTTCATTCGGCATTTACATGTTTTTGTGAGGCAGCGCCTCCCGCCTCTGGTTATCTCTGTGTGGTGTTGTGATACCCTTTACCCAGTTCTCCGTTTGATGCACCGATACCTACAGCTATGCTTGGTTGCGATCTGCCATTGTCGAGGTCGTTACCCCTCTGCATGAAACGTTCGAGCTCTGCTCAGGTACTGTATTACCTTTCTTTGCAACAGAGATATGGTTTCTTTTGTAGGGTTAGATCTTTTATTAACTGTGTTTAACTCGGTTATGTGATATGCCTGCTAGGGTACTGGAGGCGAGGATTTGGCGATGGCGGCTTCAGGTTTACGGTCTCTCCGCACTTCCCAGGTAAGATACCATACCCTTAAATTTGCAATTTTCTTGTTTAAGCATGTATTTGGCCTGAGTGATGCTCTTCTTTCTGTCAGGAGGTTTACCGAATTTTATTGACGTTTATGACGCCCTCGGCAAAGCATCTGCATCTCTGGTCATGAGGGTTGATATGGTCATGTCTGGTTCTGGGTAGTTTTCTTTGTTTAGACTAGGATTTGGGTTTAGTACTCGGGTTAGCTCGATTCCTCACGGAAAACCCGTGAATCATTGTCATTAACTTGTATAAGTGTAGGGAATAGCCCAACTGGCGTAATCTTCCACAGTTTGGGCATTTATCAGAATATGTCAAATGTCTGTACTGCATGACCTTTTAAGGGTTTTTACAGTGTATCTATAACTTTTATATATATGTAATCGCCCTTCAACTGTTATGTTATATCTGGCTTTCAATATTATTTCTGAGTTCACGCAATTCGGTAATATCTCCCTGTAATGGTTTGTTTTCTTTTTACCGTATGCTCATTGACAAGGCTTGCCTTGATATTGTTAGCTGTATATTTTAAATTTCAATCTCAGAATATTTCATGTTAATTGTTTTAGAACGCGCCGACCCTAAGGTCATGCGTGCGAGTCTAAAATCTACTATAACACTATTATTTATCAAGATGGGGTTTGTCCCATAGCATGTCTTCAGGCTGTTAAGTTCATATGCATTTATTTCGAAACTATCTTTGTTCCGCAGTTTGTATATTTATTTCGAAATTGTCTCTGTTTCCTCAGCTTTACATTCGCTTCGAAACTGTCTCTGTTCCTCGGCTGTAATATTATATGTATACGTATGCTCCTATCTTCGGTATGCTAGACAAAGCTTATCAGACTCGATGTGTCTTATGTGTTTACATGGCACTTGTATCGGTAGGGGAGGGTTCTGTTTTCTGGTCATGATTATTCTCAAAAGTTCAGGTTTCGGCCGACTCTATGGTCTCCTTCGGAGATAGGTCTAGCAATGTTATGCCGTCCTCTTATACCCTTGCGGTAAATGCCGGGACATCAAGAGTTCAGAGAGTCAAACCCCCTTGGTTTCCCAATGAATAAATCTTTTGTTATGTATCGACTGTTGGTTGTTTAACACTACATGATTTATACTTTGTTTTCTGATATAATATCTGGACAGAATAACAGTTTATTACAAGGCATTTCAACTATATTCATGTAATGATGATGGTACAGTATGATTCTTTTTCCTGTCTCATAATCGTAAAGATTTCTGTTATTATCTTTTTTTTGGCCTTTTTATTCGGCTATTGGTAGAATAAACTGGAGAATGAACGGACAGTCATAAATGGATAAGGAAAATACATAAATTGCCCTGTGCATCTTTATTTTACTTTCCCTCTATTTATTTCATTCTCCTACAGGTTTATAATCCGGCTTTATTTACAGCTTAACAACAGAGTCTTATTCTTCAGATAATCAATAAATCTTTCCTAATAAGAAAAGATTACTACACTAACACTATAACCACATTTCTCTTACCTGTACTGTGCTTGATTTAGTTCTCTGCCTTTTTCAACTGAAGAAAATTTCTGCAGAGCTTGTTATCCTCCCAGCCACGAGATCAGTCGTTTCGACTTGACTCTCTCCCCCAAGCTCGCTTGCAGGCCACTGCCTTCCGCAAGATGATGCACGCTAACAACAGTGCAGTATGATGGTACTATCTGATCTTCACCAGACATAGTACCCTTTTTCCTTTCTTGCTTTCTTTTTCCCTGTCTGTTCCTCCAACAGCCCAGGCCCCTCTTTCCTCTTTTCCATTTCTATGGTAGGGAAAGGTGGTTAGGGTTGCCCCTATTACTGGCAACCGTTTCTTTTAAATAATCAAGAGGAAGTAAAATAACTTTTTCCACAAAGTCACTTCCATATTACTTTAATTCATAATTTCGAATAAATAACATTTCAATATTAATAAAGTAATAATCCTGTTTTCATATTTACCTAACACGGTAACTTAGAAATTTACTCATATAATTGTTTGGTCATTACATCATAGTTTAATTAATAGATTTTTTTCGAGAGTATCTTTGTTTTTTGGCTAATTTTAATTAATATTAAGTAGAGATTTTTAAAAAATTGTCTTTAGAATTCTTATCTCAAGAATTTGTTTCTTAAACAATTTAATTCATTTATGTATTCAAAAATGTATTGTTTGGATTTTAGTAAACAATTTCAATTTTAAGTTAGACTATTCCAATAATATTTTCAAAATTATTACAATGATAATTGAGTAAGTGTCAAATTAGAAAAAATAATAAAAATAAAATTTTCAATTTAATAATTCATAAATAATTAAATAATCAACCATCATAAAAATTTAAAAAAAAAAAAAAACTAAATTTTAATATGTTAATAATAAAATATCATAAAATTTTAAATAAATAAAAATTAAGTTTTAATATATTAATAGGTAACTTGTACATATTAGTATATTAATGTCATTTTAAATTCTGATAGGTTAATAAATAAATATCATAAAATTTAAAATACATAAAAAATTAAGTTTTAATATATTAATAGGTAACTTGTACATATTAGTATATTAATGTCATTTTTAATTTATTCCCTAATAGTTTACGGATAAAAATACTATTTTCAATAAATAATGGTTAATTACATAATATTTTTATAGGTAAATTATTTATGATAAGCATTCCAATCAACCATTTATAAAAAAAGAAAAAACAGATCAGTGATTTATTGATGAAAATAAATAAAATAAAAAATTGAAATTTCTTATTGATTAGAATATAAATATTTTTCAAATATCGAAGTATATAGAAATCCCTCCATCCCTCCACTTTATTCAAATTTTATGCTACTTAATCCTGCGGATTCGCTTAAATAGTGGACGATGATTCCGAACGTGAGATTGAAAAGTTCAATATATTCAAAATTAAAGCAGTTACTTGCAAAATATAATAAATAATAAAACTCTCAATTTTATAATTTAATTATTGTTTTTTCACATAAATAAATAATTTGTAATAACTTAATTATTTATTTTAGTTAAAGAATTGGAAATAGCAATTCAAAAATAATTTTACTGATTAATTTCTACTACGGTCACTCTAACCTTTTAGGTTTTCATTTACACCCCATTTATAAACCATAACTTTCTAGGTTCTTATATACACTTTATTTGTAAAAAATTACAAACACTAAAATTTGAATTTTGAATTTCTTGGTTTACCTAACATTTCATAACACCTTAGGCATTTAAACTGTAGAAAAAGTAATAGTTTCATTATTCTGAGTTTTCAAAATTTTAACCTATTTTTAATTAATTTTACTGAAATGTTAATAAAATTTCCACAAAATTGTAAATTTGAATTATACTATTTACAAAATTTTAAAATCTTAGAAATGTTATCATGTTATTGGTGAACAAAAATCCATTTATATATTCAAAACTCATTTAAGCCATAAAAAGCCTCACAAAATAAAAAAAATATCACCGCTTAAATAAAAAAACATCACAAACTCACAAAAAATTCTATCACCATTAAAAGACCAAAAACCGTTATACTGCTCCAAACTAATTTTAATTGAATGCATGTTAAAATTTAACTAGTTAAAATTTAATTAGTTGTGCTGGCATGGATTCAATATATTTATTCCTCGAAAGATGAAATTTGATGCATATAAACTCTGGTTGCGAACTAGTGTTCGGAGTTCTGCTGGCCAAATTCAGAGCAATAGTTGAACTGCCACATGGGAAAGAAGTGAATATTTTATTATAATCAGTATAGTATATTGCTATGGAACTTACAACTGAACATTCTTTCAAATGAATCTCAAGACCAACCATGAAAATAATTATGATATTTTTAACAATGCGGCGCCAATGGGCCACTTGCATTTTCCAACTGAAGTCAAGAATTTATATAGAGATCACATCGGTAAGTGGATTAAAATCGTAAAGCGACGTTGATTTTAATATTAATTATATTTGTTGAATCCCTCCTCTTCTGCCCACAGAAATCTGTACATCCGCCTGTAAAACTGTTGGTTAATGGTGTTCATTTATTTTGATTTAATGGTGTTGCCTTATTCCTTCTTGGCACATGCATCATGTCTGAAGAGGGCGATGCATTCATTCAATCATTGAGCACTATTCATTTGAGTTTTGCATTATATGCGCAGCGCACTGTTTCCCTTCGGGGCTTCCAGCCTTACTTTCATGTACGGCGGATTCCTTGCTTTGTTTGCGAATCTTGCACCGACCATTTATACCATATAAAAACGGTGAATTAGGGTTGGGAGTGGAATATTCGGATTTTGAAGGTACAAAGAATCAAAGGAATGGAGGTGGCCTGTCCGTTAGTGAATGTATACACGGAAAAAGAAATGTGAAAAAGGCATAACAAATTATATTAAATTATAAAAAATAATTTAAATAATACACATTAAATTAATATTTTTATATTTTAAAACTTAAATTAATATTTTTTATATTTTAAAATTTAATTATTATAAAAGTAAAATTACTGGAAAAATAAGTCAGTTGTCCTACTATAAATGGGGATGGTGTGTATCATTAATGTATTTTTTGATGGTGTGTATCATTAATGTACTTTTTGATGTGGAAATTACTTGTTGGAAATTTTATGGGAAAATGTTTATCATGTTAAGGGTTGGGTGCGATTCAATCTAGTTTTGATGACTTAGCTGTCTTTGTGTAATAGATTCTAAAATAAAAAATTAAAAATGCAATTATGTACTAACTAAGTCAACTTAGCAAACAAAAACAATTAAAAGGAATTATTATTATTATTAAAACATATTAATTTTTGTTTAAAATTAGTTAGAAATTTCTTACCATTCATTTTAATAAAAACACTCATCACTTACCATTCAAAATATAAACTTATATTTGTATTTGTATTAGATTAAGCACACATATAAATACATAATCATTAGTTAAATATAGAAATTCTTACTTAATTAAGTAAATCTCTCAACCAAACACAAAATTAAGAATTATCTAAACAATTCCTAAATAACAAGAATAAACTCTTTTATTTAAAAACCAAGACAAGCCAGAATTTTATTTTCCAAATGTAAGAATTATATTTTCGAAATATATATATATATATATTTAAATTAATATATATTTTTTTTAGAAATTAAATAAAAATCAGTAATGAATTTCTTTTTAATTTTTTATTTAATTTAAGAGGAAGAGAATTAAGTACAGGTCAATAATGAATCATTTTAATCATCCAGAACTAAAACATTATATATATCCTCCATTTTAAATTTTCTTATTTTATATATTTTTAAAATATAAAATTGTTTTTAAAAATACAAAATTGTCTTAAAAGTTTTAATTCTTTAAAAATATAAAATTGTTTATGAAACTCTTCTCAAATAATTGTAGTTTTGGTTAACGTTACGCTATTTCTTTACATATTCACACGTAAATTACGAAAACTTAAAGCATCAAGGTTGATAGATGATAGTGGGTGACGGATGTACACGTCAAGTTAATTGGTGAATGATGAAACTTATTTATGTGAAACACATAAAGGTTAAAAAATATAGTGTTAATATAAATCAGGAAATGAATGTGTAAAGCAAATTCATTAAAATATGAGATGATGTTTGTTTTGATTTATTTCTTTCAAAAATGCCTAAGAGATTCTATCTTTCTAATTGAGTGGAATTGGAAAACAAAATATTAGCATAGATTTTATGTTTCTTTACAGAAAGGGAGGTTATAATAAGATTTTGGAAAATATTATAAACGAATAAATTATTAATTAGAAATTTATAATTTCTTTTGAAATAATCATACACATTTTTAATGAATAAGTTGTAATTAACCATTTGTCATTGAGAAATTAGAAATTAAATTTATAATATTGAAATTGTTAAATATCTTTTAGAGTCGGTTAGGGATGAATCAAATAATGTTATATATTTTATATTTAATTTATATATTATAAAACATATTAAATATGAAATTCTATTAAAAAAATGAGAGTTATATTTATATATAATATAATAATAAAACATATTTTTAGTATTATTTATAAAAAATTATATGACAAATAAATTACCAAAACACACATATATATGATAACATTGTTTTAAAAGTCAAGATTATTTATATTACTTTTTAAAAGAATCATATACATGGTAATATTATATTAATGGTTTGCCATTTGCGAAACACACCATTTAAGAACCTCGATCAATGACATAAGTTCAAAGTTTTCAAATGGTTTATTTTATGTGCTATCTCAAAAAAAATTAAAATGAAAGTGTTACTACCAAAAAAAATAAATCTAGATTAATAAACATGTTTATAACATTAGTAATAGAGAAAAAAATTTAACATAGTTGTTCATTAGGTAATTCTGCTACTAGAGAGTTCACCTATACTAGTGGTTGAGGCTTAATATAAAATTTACATGATGAGAAGTCAAGATTTATCAAGCCCTTGATGAAGGCTAAGACTTTTATGTCAATCGTGTAAACTTCATCCATCAATTCTACAATTCAAATGACCAATTCTTCTTCAATATCAACTTTGTCAATTAAGATTCTTCCCATGAGTGCCTTGATGTGCTAGTAGATATTTATGATCTGCACGTAGCATGTTTCCCTTACCTTGGTGGAGAGACCCACATGAGGTATTTAATCGCTATTGTCCCATTCAACATATATGTTCAAAATGTAGCATTTGGATTATCTAATCTTCTTCTCTACATAAGAAGTGGCCCTTTGGATTGTTGAAAGGATGATATGTCTATATCAGTCCATGGCTACCCATGCTACGTCCGAGGCTCGAATGTGATGGCCAAAAGGAGGGCTATGCTTAGATTTCAAGGAAAATCCAAGACATCCTCTTACTCCACCATGCTAAGTAGCTAAAAGTCTATGCCTAGTCATTGATCCTAGATTAATATAGGTGTAAGAGAAAAATATTAGTGCAAGTGATGATAAAGGGAATGAGTCAATGCAAGAACTGGGAAGGAAGAAGAGCTGGGAAGAAAGAATGAGAGAAGATTAGAACAAGACTCATACAGTTACTCAAAGAGAGAAGTGAAGTTGTCCAAGAGAAAATGAAATGATTGTGTGTAATATACCTCATTTCATATATATACATTTTTAAATAATATATATTTATGTATAAAGTACCATACCATAATAAATAAATAATTTTATAGATATTGAAAATTACCCAAACTTATAAGTTACAATGCTACACCATACCTATTATACCTATTATATGTATATTAGGAAAAAAACGCATTTACTTTAATTATAACATATCCTTCATTTGGTATCATTACATAAATAACTTGTTAATGTACTTATTATATTATTTCTTACTCTAGAAGCCTTCATAGCTCATTATCCTATGTCAAAAACTTTATTAAAACAATTGGTGGTTTAATATTTTGCAACGACCCCCATATTATCACACAATTATGTACATATGTGTATTAACTCCTCATAATGCACATATATATCAAATCTCCATCATTTAATTCTATAGTGCATGGATTTACCATTTGACTAAGGCTATACCTTTGTCCAAATCAGGTATAAAATACATTATGTTTTAAGACTCTTATATGGGATTTTATCGGTCCTTTCTACACTTACAATAGTTTAAAACATACAAAAGCCTCGATTGTGCTCAATATACATGTGTTTACGGATACGTGGGAAGAGTGAAGGGTGACACCTCACCCCTGACCACGTGAACTAGAAGAGAAAGAACGACTAATATCACAGTTTGAAATCCAATGGTTAATAAGTCTCCTCTTGGGTGGTTAGAGTAACTACGACCTGCCGTCCATCCTTGACATCATTCACTTTGCAGAGTCGTGGTGCTAGAGATATGGAGACCACTAACAATGGGGAAAAATTCTCTTAGCTGTCTTGGATCTTCAGAAATTGAATTCAGTGGCTAGAGCCTACCAAGTTCTTGGCGTGACCCCTTTCAAAGTCAGAAGAATATTTAAAAAGAGTGTTCTAGCCTACCACTATACTTCCTTTGTTACAAGTAAGGTGTCTTATAGGTATTTATTTTAGTAATTTATTTCTTTTAGTATGGTATTACAAAGCTTTCTTTCATTTTCCCCCATTTCTCTTATTTTCCCCATTCAGTGCTAGTTGTTCCTCTCCTGCACCTTTGCCTTGTGCATTTACCTTACTAATAACCTTCCATGGTTTCATATGTCATTGAACCAGGGTTCTTTCACTAATTATTTGTATCTCTACATAGAACTTTTTAACTTTTCCTCTCCACATCGTGAAATCCTATTCTTTCAATACTTCTACTCCCTTCAACTAGAATTCCATTGAATTGGGGTTGTGGCTATAGGGTTTCTATATAAATTATGATGTAGATGTATGAGTCTTCTGCATTCGACCTTGTACTTCTTCAAAACATAAGAGAGATAATAAAATTTGTTATTCTTATAACAATATTTTCTTTGTTGGTCATGAATTCATACTTTATTGTTCTTAGGGTTGAGGTTATACTTCTGTAAAATGATATCTCCCTTACAAGGTGGTCACTATACCGAGGTTCCATTCGATAAGTATCAGTTTTTGTTTCCTGTAGATATTATTTTACTTATTTGACTTACTTTCCTAGGTTCCAAGATCCATCTATTATGATCGATTAACTTCAATCATAGGGTCGAGGCTCCAAACTCTTTTTATATTTCCCTCACACAAATTTTCGTAAGGGTTAACCTATTTTGACTCCTCTAATTAGAACCCTTGATATTTATTATTTCTTTTATCACATCCCAGGCTTTGTTACTAAAATATTTGCTTGTGGCTGGCACGATGGTACCATTATTTTTCTGAAAATAATTTCGTAAGAGGTAAAGGTAAGGGCTTATTGGTTTCGAGGTATAATTCTAGGTTCCCAATGTTTTATTTCCTCTCTTTTGGTTTTCTATTATAGGTAACTCCACAATACAATGAAATTAGGCCCATGCTAGAAAAACCTTAGTTAGGTCTAAAGATACTTGGTCAAATACTTGTATAAATTATTTATTGTATTCAAACATCAATTTTTTTTCATGTTATCTTACTTTTGAAGGTTTCCATAAATGATCATTCCAAGTCTTTCATAATCATAGGATTGTATCTAGTAAAGCCTCAATTGAGGCTGGGTATGGGCTTCCTCTAGTTTAAGCATCGTTTAAGTGTATGATTATCATACACATTAGTAGTTGAACTCAACCAATACTCAACGTTCATCGAAAACATAAATTGTCAACTTTGTATTTTGGTTTTTCTTATAATAGAAAAGTTTCTTTGCAGTACTATTTATTCCTGCCTAGATTATCTTCTTTTGATTTCTTCTTCATTTTACACAATCTACACTTTCTATACTAGTATTTATTTTCAGTGACCAAAACACTACTAAGAGGGGGGTGAATCAATACTGTGACCAAATTATACAATTATTGGCAAATTATTTTTTTCAATCTATTTGAAAACCATTAATGTAAGTAGCATCATATATCAACATGTGAAGCGCAAAAAAACATTATCAGTGACATACACATATGTATGATGTAAATATGCCAAACTTTTTCTTTATTCCTTTATCCAAGGCAAACTAGAAATTTATTTTACAATGTTCTTTGGCACCAACTAGAAGGAAGCTACTACTCCCTAATTTATCAACACTTACTGAAAGGAGAACCAACCACTAATTTACCAAAATGCACTAAAAGTAACACCAACCCATGAGTCATTTTTTTAGCACACACTACCTCTTTATAGAAATTTTCATTATCCTACATGAAGCTCCCTCTCATTCATTTATAAGAACCCACCTGTCAAGGAACTCACCCCCAAGCTATTCTCAGACACCTACTCAGATAGAAGCATTTATTCCCTAAACTGCAATAACCCACTTGTTGTCCTTGTTGTTCCCACTTTCATAAAATATTCAAACTTAGATCAATAAAACTTTTACATATAATAATATTGCTTCATCTCTCTCATGACTAAATTCCTTCCTTGCATACATAAAATATTTTCTTTCTCTCTTAAGCACCACCTTTCTACTTATATATCTCAACATAAATCATTAATATCACCAGTAAAACACATTCGACACTTGCTTTGATATCTAATCCTTTGGTCAATTCACCTAATTTTAAGTCACCACACACTGAATCTCCTTGCATTAATAACCATAACATGTTCCTTTTATAATTTTTGACCTTTGATGCATAGACCATAAAACATCATCTTCACCAATATAACTAATGCATTATTTTCATTCTTAAACACCTTTCAGAAACATAATATGATGCATTCACTCCCTAATGCATCTTTGATTAACCATTGTTTCATACCACAATATGCATATTGTTGCACCAACAACAATTTACTTAGTTGTTCAATTCTTCTTATAAAGAATAATAGACAATATTTTTAGATTTAGAACTTTAGTTGAGTTTAGCTCTTAACATGCACGAATTCTTAAATTTCACTTATATTGCCCTTATGTAAGGTCTTGTTGTTGTGTTCATGTAGTCTTCAATCTATTCCTTGTTGTTTTGATCTCAAACACTATGTTTAGTTGTTGATTTTAATCATTCTAGTGTGTTACAAGATTTAAGAGTGACCTTAGTTCCAGTTCTAAATTTGGAAAATTGCTACGTTTATTCAATCTACCAAATATGCCACCAAATTTGTTGTTTCTTCTAACTTCACTTTAGTGCATTGCCACTTTTGGTTGAACTACCAAATATGGCCAACTTCGTTAAAACTATTGTTGAATCATCCATGATACAATAACTAGCTTTAGTGCACTGCAACTTCTAGTGGAATCTATCTGGTATAGTTATCAACTTGTTCATGTCTATATACCCATAGGCGCTTTCCAAGAAATATGACATGTAGTGCCAAAGCTTCCAACTCTTTGACTTATATTTGCACCCTTTGTTAAAGCTCTCAACTTTAAATCATGACTATGGAATTGTTTAGCCCTAAGGCTTAACCACATTCATCAAAACTTATGTCTCTTTAGTCACTTTGCTCTACAAAAACATCAAATAAAACCGACTCCTCGAGGAGGCTTTAGCCCTTAACCTTTTACGATGGTCTACCTTTCATAACTATTGGGATGTAATAACTAGGGTGATATGTTGAGGTGGTACGACCGCTTGTCCTATGCAATATCTACTGATATTTTCATTAGTCCACCTTCAATCTATTTATATTGCATTCAAGCCGATCTGCCACAACATCTCCCTACTAAATTGTCCCAAAAATTTGGGCTTCAGTCTCCTTCGGAACTTCTAGTAAAATATCACCAAGGTGATGTGTCCCTTTGGGACCAGCCACTGTAGTCACAATCCAATCATAAATATGTTGGGGTTATGTATGTCTACTACCATGCCATTGGTTCCTTCTCTCCCTGCTTGTGCCCATTAGAAAATTGTTGGGGTTATCTGTCTATCAACCCTTGACGACCTATATGGCACTTGCATATAATTTTAACTTATCACTTATTTTCGGCCCACTTGGCCACATGAGAAATTAAAATATGCATTCCACACGTCATCATCTAGTGTGCCACGTACACTAAGTCTTTCATATTATGATGTTATGTTGACATGATCTTGGTTATTTGGAATTTTTATGTCATGCCAATGCCATATAGTCATTGTGGTTGCCACCTACTATTTATGTCATCTCAATCATCAAATAACAGTGTGCCAAGTATCATCATGTGGCTGATCCATTTTCTCAAATGCCTTAGGCTGTAATGAGAAGTATGGCAGTAGTAGATAAGAAATTTCCCATTTCGTCGGTCCTGTTACCTCAGAAATAAAACTTGTGACTCAATTGGAAACTACCTAGGTTAAATTGTTGTTGTGATGTGTCCCATAGGGTCCTCTATTTGTTGAATTATGCTAATAACCTGTTTCATCTATCCACTTCATCCACCTTCATCACTCCAAAACATAACAATTGCACTCTTCCAAAAATCATTAGGGTGATGCATTCCATAGTAGGACCTTTAGCCCACCATCTCTGCTAACTTGTAAAGTTCCAAGATTACATGTCAAGGACGTAATCAGTCCTGAGCTTGGGTAGTTTTTACACCTATATGTTGACTATGCAAAAACACCAAATTTAGGTCAGGACTAGAGGAGGCCACAAAATCTAGAAATTCCACCAAAACAAATCATGAACTCTAACCTTTTGGCCTCCAACCTTTCACCTCCAATATCTTTTTATGTAAGAAGCCTTTTTTAGAATTGGACATATTGTTGGAAAGGATTTTTTTATTTCTATCCATATATGTGATTTCTAAGTGATTTTGGGCTAATATTCTAAGGAAAAAATTCATTTGAATATGTTTCTCTAAATAAAATACATGTGTTCACGACTATGATCGGAAGGATATGAGTTTTCCACTTCTTTGATATTCTTGTCAATTGATAGTAACAACATGTCCTAAAAATATCCATGATACTACCTTTGACATCGTTGACATCATATTTCAGACATCCTTAATGAGTTAAGTCATCCCAGTAAAATACCTTTTACATTAATGAAAACACTTTCTAACAATCTCCCCCTTTTTCATTGATAGAAACACTAAACATTCCTACCAATCATCAACCATGAAAGGGAGTTACTATTATTCATTAATGAAAATTAAATTTTTATTTATCATTTCTTCATGCAATCAATGTTTTTACTTATCTCTTCCTTCTTATGTATATTTCCAATGTTTGAACTTATTCGTCCCCCGTTGACATCAATGGAAAAGATGTTATCCCTTCAACTAATATCCCCCTATCATTTTGATCCTATGGACCTCTGAACTACTTACCCATATGTTGAAGACTTCAGGTATACTTTATTTGATCCAAATTGCTTCATGTATGTCCCATGGAGAAGATTTAGTTGAGAGAGTGACTACTCCCACTCATTTCCTTAAGTATTCAAAAGGACTCTCTCTCTAGGAATTTTAAGATAACAACAATTCATACCTTATGGGCCAAAATAAAGTTGATGCATGTTGGTCTATCTTATCTAGGCTTACATTCATAATTTTTCTTCCCTTTTCTTCTTTTTTTTTTACTCATGCACATGATTGCTAGAATCAACAACCATTTACTTGCCAAATGATAAAAACCATCAAATTACACTACTTAAAATTGTTTATATGGTAAAAAATAAGAGGGATTTACATTGATGCATGCCTAGACTCAATAATTCATAGCTAATACAAGGTTTCTCAAACTACCAAACCAGGTAGGATGCACAAACATACATGGATAATATAATAGCTCTCCACGCATGAGTTCAACAATACAAATTATGCGAAAAACCTTAGTATCATTTCTCAACATATACTTCACTATGACAAACCTCTAGTGGAAGGAGACTGAACATAAACACTAGAGACATCATTAATTACCTTGATTCTATGATACATATGTACAATTTGTCCCATTTGTTGATACCTCAAATACCAATTGTTGATGATTCAATTGTTAATTGAATATTATCCTCCTTTGGTCATTCTCCCCGTTTTTCATTAATAATCCACAACTAATAAACTTGTATTGCACTATTTGATATTCTCACCATTATCTAATCTCTTCACAAAATTATTCCCAATTGTTAACGAAACAGTTTGGAAGAAGCACAATAACACTAGTACAAAATGAGACATTAGTGACTACGTGACTAAAAACGTTAGTCACCACAATTATTTCAAGTGTACTACTAAATTTGATCAATTTTAAGTGACCGAACTAAAAACTACAAACTTAAATGACTAGTTTAGTCTAGGAATAAAATATATGACTAGATATTAAGTGACTCAACTAAAATTGACTAAAATGACTAATTTAGTCTAGGAATAATATATATGACTAGACAATAAGTGACAAAATAAAAAATGGTTAATGTAAATTAAAAATGATTAGTGCTTTACCTGTAAGGACAGAATATCATATTTTTACTTATTCATGTTGGACTTGACAGATCTAGGTAACATATATATGCCATAGTAAACACTCGTAAGATTCACATTAGTACATGAATGCATGGAATACCTTGATATTTAAGCTATGTATAATTAATTGTGACAAGGGTTTACAAATTTGCATCATGGTCAAATTTTGTTCTTCATACGTTTATTTCTTACTTTTTCTGAGCACATTTGACATTTTAACCACACCCTTATGCAAATCAATGCACGGGAATGTGAAATGACTTGGTTCATAAGGCTAACAATTCATTATTTTTAAGATTTTCTTGACGGTTTACTTGCCTCCCTTTTTGTAGATGTATGATCAGTTTCTAATTTTAAATTCCACATCCTAACACACATAATTAGATAGTGATTGAAGACTAATCATGCCACTATTAGTGCACTCTCCTCACAATTTAAAAATGTAAATGTTTCTTAAATATTTGATGTTGACATATGGAAGTTGTTATTGTTTAGGGGTGCTTTAAAACTTACATTGATCTCTATTCTTAATGGTAGTTTGTTCAAAATACACATTGGTTATTGTTCTCACATGGTAATGGTATTTCTCATGGTTCATTAGTTGTAATTACACACTTTGGAATGTTACAAATGCATCATTTGGGTCACAATTCTATGGTTAAAAACTACCCAAGCATAAATGGTGATAAATTGATGATAAATGGATGAAATTTTAATGTTACAAATGTGTAAGTAGTCCACATTCAAATTTCTTGTCTTCATTGCCCTTAGTAACAATGAAAAGTTTGAATATTTCCTTTATTTATCATCACAAACACATAACCCTTTGTTGTCCCAAACATAGTTAACACTATTGATGTACGATCTCTTAATTGTGGAATGGTCTCTTGATGGTGATAATGAACTCTCAGTATCCAATTCTCATGAATATGATGAATGAATGGTCCAATGCCTTACTTTTATAGACAATTTATGATTCATTTTCTATTTTTATTGTGCCATTGTATATATGCCTCACTAGCATCTCATGTTATATTGTTAATTGGGCAAGATTTTTCAAGTATAATTTAGTTGCATGAATAAGCATAGTTGTCTAATTAAAATCATTCAAAATTTGTTAATAATTCATGGTTTTCTTGACTATTTTCACACTTGTCCTTGACCTCTTTCAGAGTGAGTAGTGTCAAATCACTAGTCTTCATTAAGGAACTTCCATTCATTACTCAATGACCTGGCTTAGCTCGATCTTTAAGGATTCCCCCCTAGATAAGGATATCCTTATTTTAGTCTAAAGAGTGAGAGAAGGCCACCAAGGTGACATTGGGTGGTTTTCTTGAGAGTCTCCTTTTAGGCATTCAAAGTGGGGTCAAGACTTTTTTTCTTTCTATGAGAGTGTGTGAGTAGAGATACAATTTAGAAAATGCTTACAAGAAAACTAGTTTCCTTTATTTCCATCACTAAACGACTTCCAATAAATTCATGTGCTTTTATTAACATCTAATTTTGATAAATAATTAATTCAAAAAACAAATAAAAATTATTATTATTGTTATTTTTTTGTATATGAGAGAATACACAAATATAGCAAGCTTGTACTTAAGGATCGATTGTATTCATTAGCACAATCAGCTCCAAGTGTACCTAACACATGACACACTAAGCTAATCGAAGTTTAAGCCAATAAGATCATAAGAAATTCCTTAACAAGCCATTTTATCATTAACTAATCTACAACATGGGTAAAATTAAAGATGACTTCCAATATTAAAAAATAAAGCCAATTTATTTTATTTGAAAATCAATTTTAACATATAATTTGAGGAAACGCCAAAAAATAAAATTTAATGTGAAAAATGTTAAGAAAAATAAATTTGGCGTAAATTATAAAGATAAAAATAGGTAGAATAAAATTAATAATTAATCATTATAATTATAACTAATAATTAAATCATCTTACTCCTAATTTACCAAGTTCTAGGGATAAAATCTCTTCATATACAAAGCTTTTCTTAAGTGAAAAGAGATTTGATCCCATCTACCCTTCGTAATTATAAAACTAAGATAGATCCAAGCTAGTTTTGTATCAATTTATATAATTGAATGTAAAGAATTATTAGTTGAATGAAAAGTTACTATCAAAAATATTTGTAATTTCCTCAGCTTTAAAATAAAATAATTATTTTATATTTAACCTGAAATTACAAATAACTTTGAAAAATACATATAAATAACCAAAACAATTTTATATTAATTAAAATAAAATAAATAAAATTAATTGAAAGCTAAAATAATATTATTTGAATGAAAAGTTGCTTTCTATTTTCAAAGGGCGTAAAGAGATTTGGAATTATTTTATTTAAACTTTGAATTACAAATAACTTAATAATTTAAACTGTAGAGGCTGTAAACTTATAGTTTTGGGTGAGTTTGTGGTAAACCCTAGGGGTTATAGATCCATCCTGACTTGATAATTAGCAATGCAAAGGCATTATTTTACAACCTGGCACTGTTTCTGCGAGAGTAGCGCCTATCCATATCTCTGTGAGCGTAGAGCTGATCTACATCTCTATGGTGGGGCTGGTTTGTAAGTGGATCTACCTATTTGGTGCCCCAAAACCTAGGCATCTCAAAAATCTGAATGATTTCAAATATTATTTGTGTGAAAACTAGTTTGGAAGTAGAAGAAGAAAGATGCAGTGAGCTGCTGAAACTTGGAGGAAAACTAGTAGGGTTTTAGATTCGAAGATCTTTGTAATGAAGACATATTGGGTGCTTATATTGTTTGTTATGTCCCTAGAAGTTCGAATTGTTGCCGACATGATTAATGGATACATAGGTTTCATCGAGGCAAGTCTGTCTTTGACAAAGTTGAGGAAGACTTCGAATATAAAGCTCGACTACTCTCACATTGTTGTTGAGCTTCATTTCGTTGATGTTTTGGTGAAGGATAGCACACAGTGTGCTCCAAATGGATATTATTTCATTCTTGTATATGACATTTCCAACCTTTAGTGGGCTACCCTCCTTGCTTCACTATAATTACCATTGTTTCTCAATTGATTCCTCAGCCACCAAAACCTTGAGAATTTATCCGTCAGCTAGCTTTCTAGAAATGGAGGAGGCAAGGAAAGTGATTTTCTCAGTCTAAAATCACGTCCTTTTCAGAGAGGATTTATTATTGATGCTGGAGTCCTTTCGTAGTGCTCTATTGCATCTTTAAAATATTTGTGTATTGTTGGCGTTGTTGGTGATTTTTCCATGGGTCGAATTGTGAGCCCTAATCTCGAACTGGTGACCAAACAGTCCTTCCTCTCTGCAGTAGGAAATATAATCTGATGGCTCCTACTGTCAGATTCTATCGGATATGCAAATTTCCTTTGAGCATTTTGATTTCCATTGAACAACATTAAAATAACAAATTGGAAAATAGTTCTCTCGTAATTGTCATCATAGCCAGGGACCATCAAACGTGAATTTACAACCAATGCCCATATATAGGGATGAAATAATCCCAAATGGTTGGATATTTTATAATATGACTTAATGGTTTAGATGGATGGTCATGGGAACCAGAGAAGGTTCCTGTATGAGTGGATCACAATGGTTGCAATGACAATGAAGACATCAATTTTCACTTCACTCGGTTCACTATTTCTGGGAGAACGTTGGGGGTTGTTGGAGTAGAACGCTTTCCAGAGATAAATGGAAGACCTGCCAATCTGAAGGTTGAACTCATTTCCACCAGCAATGACTTCATTAATGTTGTGTTTACATGGTAGGGAGGTAGTTACACATTGGATGGGAAGAAACTAGGTGAATATCAAATACCCCCACTAACCACAATAATGAAACGTGATTCCGGTCTTCAATTTTCACCATCACATGTTCATGTGACAGTAACTGAACCAATGCTTGGCATTGAATTTATACAAGCCCTTGTTGATATCCATGGATTGGTGACATACATGGGAGTATGTGACTCCTCGATTTCTGTGGTTATGGCTTCTCATTTTCCTTCAACATAGGTGCACTTCTTGCTACATTAACTTCTACACTTTGTCATTTTTTTTAAACAATAGCATTTTGTATAAACACTTTTAAAAATAATTTATGTGTATTAACACTTCGTAAAATACATTATTAGTAAGGAAATTATGAAGCTCATCGTAGGGTTTCATTAGCAAAAAGTTCGAATAACATGTGACAGAGTCTTGGAGAACTTTGGTACAACATTAAAGGTAATATATTTGGGTGATACCTAGTAGTATGGAGTTGAGTCGTCGACTTTGAAGAGGTTTCTAGCTTAAAGGGAACCTCACCCCAGTATTGAATCAGTAAGCATAGAATTGGAAGAATATTTTTTGGTTCATGAAGATAATCCTTTGTTAGTGGGGTTCATGGAGATTTTTAAGCCTTGAAAAAAGCCAAATCCGAAGCATGGACTTCGAAGAGTACATACAAGATCGAAATCAATAAAAGAAAGGATGCAATGAAAGTCCATATTAATTTTGTGGAATCCGTTAGTGCTTCTGTAAGAAATGTTAGAGGGCATGAGAGTGCCAAGAATTTTTGGTTACACTGCAAACTTCAAAGATAGGTTTTCCATATGCCACAAAGGTAACTTTCGAGAAAGGTTTTAAAAAGTGAAAAAACACACAGAATATGGTATTGATGGGCCCACTATTTTTTGTAGTAAAGGGTAAGAGAAAAAAATTGATTCCAAAGTGAGGGTGTGATACGAACTTGAAAGCCACAAGATCTCACGTTTTATCTCTCTCTGCTTATGGGAAAGTTAAGAAGGAAGTCCCACATCATGCAGACGAGAAAGACTAGCAATGACACCAAGACTCACAAGCGGTTGGTTTTGGTAGCTTCGTTTCATTCAAGTCATCTGTTGATCATTCAAAGAGCAGAGCCAAGCCAATACGAGCAAGAAAATAAACAATCATATAACAATTTGATCTCAGCTACTGACCGAGAAGTTATATCACTTAGTTCTCTAGCTTTCAGGGGTTCAGAGAAGTTTAACTATTTAAGTTTAACAAATGACAAAAGTAACTTCATATTTTAGAAAGTCTTACTTGGTGCATGACCTCTTGAGGTAAAACATGGACCTTCATATGATTTGTTAGATCGGGATGATAATTGTTGGTGGGAGAGAAAGGTTATTGATGTCAATGTTGGTGTTTCTGATCATTTAGAGATAGCATTTACCCAAAAAGGCTATTGGTTGTATATTATGTCTACTCATCTTATTGCTTCTTACATCATATAGCCAAATAAGGAACCCATGAATTTGTTTATTGAGAAAGGATGGTAACAAATCTCCTTAGAATCTCATAGTGTGCACATGCTTCATTTCTTGAACTCGTGGATTTTCTTTGGAACTTATTCATTAGAATTCAATGTATTGAGCCTTAATATTTTATATTTCACTAGCAAAAAATATCTACTAAGTGGTGAAATACATGTTGATTCATGTTCTTATCCTGAAGCAAATGAGTTGTCTAGAATAATTATTGTAAAGATATGGAAAAAGGAGGGTGCATTTATAGATATGATCAATGATGTCAAACATGTTTCAAGTGGTAATGGACCAAGAAAAATTGTTGTATATCGGTACACCCACTCGGCCAATCTTGAATATAAATCAGTCTTTGCTCTGAGAGATAAAAGGAATTCCAATGAGAAAAACAATTTTGAAAAGGTCATGTTTTATCCAAGAAGTCAGCAAGTTGTTGTTAAAACTAATGGATGCCAACCTATTATTCCTTCGTTTGTGGGGTGCCCAGAAAAGTACATTCAAGGGTCAGTGCTACTAGAAATCCCAAGTGTTGACATTAAAATAATTGCCCAAAATGATAGTAGAAATGGCCTTCTGAAAAACGGTGACTTGGTTCTTAAAACTTTAAAAGGATCGGATGGTCTGTTTTTGGGTGGTCCTCTGTATGATGATACTGATTACTATGTTGAAGATTCCAAGGGATGTCTTTTAAAATCACTTGCATAGGAACCCTTTTGAAGCTTAGCTGTATGCTCATCCGATACGCCCCTCTCAACTAGCGAGACCATAAAGAATATATGGTCACTAGTATTCAACGTTCTGTGCACTCGCTGTGTTTGGGGTCCTTAGTAGAGGAATCACTAAATTTGCATCAAACAAACATTGGATATAGAAAAAACCCATTAAGTCGTACTCCTTCAAACTACGACCATGTAAGACTGGATTTTACTATTACTTTCAATGGTTTATAGTGAAACTAGTGTAAATGCAGGTTGTGTGTGGATAAAAGTTAAACCACTGTAAACACAAGTTGTATTATATTATGTGTATGCAGGGGAATACATGATAAAATATTTGAGAGTGAATGTGATACTGTTTCAATAACCTTCATGTTCTATCTTGAGAATTAATATGCAGTGTGGAAGTAATTTGACTGTACTGGAAATGGACTCCTATCTTGACAATGCATACAATTTCTCTCTCAACATATTGATTGAGATAATGGGGAGCTTTAAATCATTAAAGGAGATGGTCATATGTGTTGGGCCCTTGCTTAAAGAAATACATATCTTATCAATTTGTTGTTTGAGAGGCTTCCTAATCTACGACGTTTGTGAAAGGGTGATAACTCTATCTTGGTAAGAATATAATTTCTTATTTTATTTTACATATGTGTCGAACAACATGTTTCAATGTTTAAGAATGTTTTCATTCACTACCTAGTTGTCAGGGTATATCATTAGTTTTTTTTATACAAAGCATATATTGATGTAACTTAGGTTGATTATTATGTTTTGGTTCATTATTATGTATTGTTTGTAGATTCAGTATATGCAATAGATATGAAAAAAACCAAGTAAAGACTTTGTTTCATATATATTCCTTAATGCAAATATACACTATGTAAATTAAAAAAATTAACCTGTTATAAGATGTGAAAATACCATAAAATTCTTCCATGGATTTTTTCCATGATGTTCATAACAAATATTTGTCTTTTACCTCGTAAATGAGTGCAGAGTTGGCTTATTCTGGTTTTGAAATCTAATGAACGAACTTGAAAAATATCCCATACATGGACGTCTCAGATCCCCACTCTCTCATCTCCATACAATACAAGTTTATGTAGACATAACTAAATTTCATGATAGGGAAATTAGTGTATTACGTTGCTTTCTTCAGAGAACCCTTGCTCTAGAGATGATGGAACTCTGTTTAATTGATGACTTGAATTATGATGATCCACGATATGTAAAGATTTTGGAAGAAGTGATGTATCTGAATAGAGTTTCAAAGAAAGAAATGATATTGGTATGAGAATATTATTTTTAAATATGGCTTCAAAATCTTTAAACTGTTGACTAGCAAAAAGGATTTATGGCTTCATTTTCTTTTATTTTTTCTTTACTGAAGGGTGTGGCCAATGCATCTTGTATGTTGATATGAGGATGAATTCTATTGTGGATACGAGGATGTCAAAACCATTTGAATGACCTACTTAGTCATCAAAAGCATCAATTATGGAAGCAGATGGCAGTCTCATGGTGTGGGTATGCAACATTTTGCCCCATTTTTATTTTGTTTATCATTCATTGTTTGCATTGGTTTTGATAACTAGTTTTAATTGTTTATCTTTTTGTCATTTATATCATTAACTTTCCATGTTTCCCAGGCAAGGTAACATTTTCGGTTTCTTTAGATGAGAAACCTATAGGATTAGGATGTTACCAATGAGTTTTGAACATTTTTCCAATATGCATTATCGATTTTGGATTGCCATTGTGGGTTATTGCTTGAATTGTTATCCAATTTGACATTTCATTGACAACGAAATGCCACGCTTTTATAAATTATTTGTATGTTAATTTTTAAAAGTATTTAAGAAATTTTTCTTTAGTAGCCACACTTCAAAAAATGGATTTCACATTACTAGGTTTAAGGTTTTGGTTATGTATTTGGTTAAAATTTCCCAAGATTTGTATCATATCTCAAGTGTCATGTTTGCGTTATTTATTTGGTCAATTTCCCAAGATTTATATCATATCTTAGCCTTCTGAAATTCATGCATTCGTGCCATTTGATTGTAACAGATCATGCCAAGGATGATCCCTATTAATCTCACCAACTTTATTACTATGTTTCATGAATCGTAATTCAGATTGACTATGAATTTGATTATTTTCCTTGAATAAATAGTATTAAGCAAACTACTCTCAGTTAAGCTGAAGCCCAAGTCATACTCAAAGTTTTGACATGTGAATAACATTGGCTCAGTTGCAAGTTTGACACCCAAGTCCTTTGAAGTTAGACAAGACTATCTTTAAAAGAAAAAATTGATCACATCCTTAAACTATTAGCCTTTGGAATCCCTCATTAAAGAGAATATCATTCTATGATCTTGATAATTTTCCTATCAAAACGTTGATGGGGAAAAATATGAGGTAAGGAGCAGAGAAAGCAATTTTCCTTGAAATTGCCTAGAATATTTTGAAATTTTTGGGGCACATCACGTGATGCTACCATCACCACACTGGCTTCTTTTGGTAAAGTTCCACTGCAAGAGGAATCCATTCATTCATGTTCCTCAAACCATGACCATAAAGATGGTTCTCCCTGAACATTTTTCCTAGACGATGATAAGGATATATAGTCCTTATCATCATTAAGTATTGATTTTATTTCTTCACTTGTGCTCCATCTTCTCCCTAAAAATTTGCAATAAGCATCACTTTCTCTTACAGGTTTCCCTCCGATTGCAAAGTTATACCCATACCTAAAATCCTCATATTGATCAAGGTTTTTATGCTTATTTACTTCCTCTAAGATAAGTAATCAGAAAATAATTACCTCCCTACCACAACAAATAGACAAACCATTTTTCCTACATTTTCTTGCAATCTCCACAAAGAGAATACAAAATAATTCTCAAGTTGTTGCTCCCTATCCAGTCGCCAGAGTAGCATCTTGATTTATACTAGATCTGTTTGTTATGTACGTAAGATTGGCCTCATAGCTTGTTTTAGAGGTGACAACCACCCTCCAAAACTTTTCCTTGGCTTCATTTTGGAGCCTCCCTACCAATCATACATAGAAACATGTCTTGCACTATCCAGTAAATAGGCTTCAACTATTTTTCAGGGCTTTCCAGACTGTGAATGCTAGTTTGCTTCACTCCCTTCACATGCTGCTATTATGGACTTAGACTATTTGCTAGTTGAGTAGCTCCCCCAGAAAATTGCAAATTCTAGACGGGAACCAACCTTCCCTCCTAAAACTATGCAAATATGCTAGGTTGCCTGTTGGGCTCCAAAATTGTGCAAAACAGTCAAACATGATTCACACATAAAGTTGTGCAATGTAGCTTGGCACTGGGTCTCAACCCAAAAATTGTGCAATTCTGGGAGACAGTCACCTGTTGACCCACAAAAATGTGCAATCCCTTAGGGACAGCCAGCCCAACATAACCAAAAAATTGTGCAAATTTTCCATACAGACTTGCAGGTTGTTTCACGTGCCTTCAAGTTGATTGCTTTCGTCTGGGACCAAGAAAACCTGATTTGCATGCATGTGCTACTTTTCCTGAAATGGAAAAAAGAAACATGCAAAAAAGCATCCCTATATTTTAGGGATCTATTTTTAGTAGTTGGAGGTGACATGAAAATATCGGTTTAGAAAATCCCCTTTAAGTGTCGCTTTTTCCTAGATTTGTGGCATATATGTCATGACCCTCAAACTCATTTATTCGATCTTGGAGCTATGACATCCCACAGCACATCTACGAGTCTTTGGCACATCCAACTCAACTATTTCCGTGTAAGTCCGCTTTACATGTCTTTTGCAGCATTTGTTTCACTTTTTGTGTTTCAACTTGTGTAAGCGTTGTCTCCTTGATTTGTATGAATGCTTATTGCCATTTGCATGCATGTTAGCATGTATAAGCATTCTTTCAGTTTTCATTTACATCTAACTGTTTTCACATCCATGACATTGTTTTTGACTGACGGTCATCGTTGTGGTGACCTGTTTCACATGCATGCATGTCTTCCCATGCTAGGTCCCCATACTACTAGTGTAACCCCTTATTCCTATTAGTACAAACCCTTTCTTATATTTTTGTGCCCATGTAGTCCCCATATTGTTATTATTGTGCCCCATAGAATCCCATTATTGTTATTATTATGCCCTTACATTATGTTTATGATGTCAGCTCTGATTATATTATGACCCCTTAGACTCCTATATAGAGAGAGGATATATTGTCATTTGTATCATTCAAGAATTGTTCAATTGTGTAATGTAAATGAGGTTTTCCCCTCGAAGAGGTTGATTTCCAAGCCATTGGTATTTCTTTTCTAATATTTTTGTGAGCTAGTTTCATAACATTTGGTATCAGATCTTTGGATTCTAGGGTTTTACTGCTCCAAACAAGTCAGTGTGGTATTCTCACTATAACATTTTTTTGGCTACATTTCAAAGGGTAAAAAAAAAAAATTGAGCTAAAATCTCATTGAAACTCAGGTCCAAATTTCATATATTTTCTCACTATAGCTTCAAAGATATGATTTTAGGACATTACGGTTTTTGCAAGTTCCATAATTCCATCTCAAACAAGTCATCATGGAACTTTTGCTATAATTGTTTTTGTACAAAATTTCAGGCTCTAAAATTAAAACCCATTTGAGCTAAAAACATGGTGAAGCTCGGTCGTGAATTTGAGATGTTGTTTTTCTATATTTTTAGAGATACAATCCAAGACATTAATGGTTTCTACAGGCTCTTGAATTACATCCCAAACAGGTGACCTTGGGAAAATCATCATAAATTTCTCTCTAAGTATTAGATTGCAATTTTGTCTGAAGTTACAGAAAGAGGATGGCTTGGAGTTTTTTGTATATCAGTTTTAGGTCCAAAGGTTGAAATAGTGACACATTGAACTAAGTACAAGTGCACTCTACTAAAAAGGTATATAATTAGGCCATCATGGGAGATTGGGCATAAATATTTCTTGGAGAATCCAATCTTGATCAGATTTGCGAGGTTAGAAAGAGAACTGAGAGGGATACCATAGGACACAATATCAGAATTTGGAGATCTAAAATTACATAGATACAGTCGATTCAAGATTGATCTCCTAAAATCAAGAAAAGTCGATATCAAGAAGTTTGATGGCAAGGATGCGTTAAATTGGATACTATAGATGGAGCAATATTTTGATCTACATGAGGAGAAACTGTTACAAAAGGTACATATTGCATCTTTATATTTATGTCCAAATCAATTTTTATGGTATGAATGACTTTTTTCTCGTAAACTACTTGTCACATGGCCAATTTTCATGGAGGAAATGATAGCACATTATGAGGATACAAAGAGAAACACCTTCTTTAGCCAATTGATAAATCTGAAACAAAAGGGTTCAATGGAAGAGCACATTGAGGGCTTCCAAAAATTGAATATAAGGGTACATGATATTCCAGATAAGAAAAGGATTCGTGTCTTCATAGGGACTTTAAATGATAACATTCAACATGAGGTTCGTCTTTGGGAACCTGATTCATTAGAGAAGGCATTCATGTTGGCAAGAAAAATTGAAGGCAAAATTATGGAAACAAGGAATCCCACCACTTATGACTATAATTATGGAAGTGTTTTTTATCCTAGCCTTCCACAACCTACAAGGTTTACACCACAACAGTTGGAAGAAAAGAGAGAAAAAGGGCTTTGTTACAAGTGTGATAGAAAATACACTAAAGGTCATAAGTGTGTTGAGAAGAAATTATTTTACATAGATTTGGAAGACAAGCAAGAAAAGCATCAAGAAACATCAAAAGAAGAGTATATACACTAGGAGTCAACCCCAGAGAAAGAAGAAATGAATTCCACCATATCTTGTAAAGCATTGGTAAGAATTACCACTCCTCAAACTCTCAAGGTAGAAGGACATATCAGGAAGAAAATGGTTCAAGAAGTGGAAGATCACATCGAAGGAAGAAATGAATCTGACCATATCTTGTAATGCATTGGC
>APFE030024920.1:1681-71482 GCA_000404065.3 Pinus taeda
CTCTTTTTGAAGTTTGACATGAAGAGCAGAGGCATGGGGCTTGACAAAGAGGACAATATGGCTATTGATGGGGCCATAGAATTGCAAATAGTCAAGGTGACAAAATTCAGTGTAACAGCGTCGATCGGCGAGGATTGGAAACAGTCCAAGAGAAACCTTAAGGTGGCCGGGGAAGACACAACAAATTGTGCCCAGGAGGAGGGTTCGTCCAGTTGAATAGAAGCAGAGAGAACAGGGTCCGATGACTAAGGGAGCTCGTCGAAACTGGAAAATAGATTTTCACTGTGCAGACCTCCCAAAGCCGCAAACGTGGATCGCCAGATGGAGCCTTCCACCAGCGGAGAGTCCGAGTAATCAACCTCGTCCAGATTCATTACGACAGCTGCTGAGAAGGGTAATACCACCTCGGAAAGAGCTAACCATCAACGAAATCGGAACCAACAGCGATGGTGGATCGGGATTGTTCGAGGGCGAGAAAGGCAGAGGCGGCAACCCTATACGGTTCCAGCAGGCAGGAGATCGACTGGGTGGGAGCAAGAGCCTGCCTTTACACAGCCCTTCCCTTGACAATAACTGACCTAGGGTGTTAAAATGACAAGAGTAAATGAAAATGAGATAGTAAAAAAATCCCAGTGAGAGGAGAGAAGGGTTAAAGGCGAGAGCGGGCCCGAGGTACAGGTACTGAGGCGTGTCAGGGGCAGCTGCAGGACCGATTCCAGCCTGCAGAACCCCGTACCTTCTAACCCCATTTTCAAACCATGTCGTTCAGGCCTTGTCGATCCGTTGCAAAGCCCTTCTCGCCCAAAATTCTTTTCCTAAGGTAAGAATGAAAGTCCTAGTTATAGAGTGTATTTATATACATAATGGAAAATTAAAGAAAAGATACACTGCAAAAATCAAGATTTAAATACTCCATATGTTGCGTAGAAAACCAAAAAGATTACTAACCTTATGTTCATAAGAAAAAGTCAACGAGAGCCATGAGTTGAATTTGTACGAATATTAGAAGGAAAACTAAACACTGTGGTTTGAATATCTTAAAAAAAATCTAAATATATATACATATATTTCCATAACAAAAATATAGGGTTTATAAAATATACCAAAGAGTCAATGAGTAGTGACTATCAATTTGAATTACATTGTCATTGCATGTTCAAAGAAAATGATGAATGGTTTAAACTAATTCACAGCTAAAATCTAAATAATGAAACTATCAAATTATACCCTGTAAACTATAATGATATAAGAGTTAGATTCATGGATATATATTGAAATACATGTAATAAAATATTTATAACCAAAGAATAAGGGTAAATATTCTAGCATACATATCAAGCCAAGACAAAACTTACACTGACAGTAAAAACCCTGCTCTAGTGTGTAAGATGAAAACTAGAAAATACTTCAAGGAAAAAAATGGAAACAGAAATTGTGCACCAAAGAATACAAAATTAACATTTGAACCTTGGAGCAAAGTTAAGTTACATGACTTGCAAATCTTTGTTGCACAAAGTCAAAATGGGAAACTAACTTCACAGAATTAACAACCAAGGATAGTTATTACAACCTTGTAATAACCCTAATCATCGTGGACCATTGATCAAGCTGGAACAAATTACCATCCTAGATCTTAGGCTTTGATTTCCATACCATGCCATAATAATAGTTCAACACATGGAAAAAAATTAATTAAGTCGAAGGTTCGAGAAGAGCCTAGTTAAATCTAAGTAAGCATACCACATCCCTATAGGGAATAACATTTGAAATATATAAAACAACTATTGATGTTATGCGATGATATAATGTGGTTAAGACAGGTTAACACATTAGTAATGGAGTAGTCTAATGGAGTAGTCTACTTAGGCTGTAGAATGGCCCGTTTTCCGTCATCGGCTGGAAAATCGTCTGGCTCCGGCTACCGGCAATCTCTCCGCCCTCCGCCACCATCCACTAGCTCCGCCACCCTCCTTCTCCGCCACCCTCCCCTGGCAATCCTGACATTCCCTGCGATTCCTTGACAAAAAATCAGAGTGCAGCTGGAAAGCCTGACATCCCTGACTGATCAGGAGACGAGCTGGAATTGATTTCCGGTTCCAATTCGAATTGAGAGGAAATGGTCACCCGCGCGCTTCTCACGAAGAGCATTACTCTTAGTAGCCCTCCATTCCTCTGTAAAAATCGCCATTGAATCAACAAGCGTTTTTTGCCCATCTAAGTTCTTCATTAGTTCTATCAGTTGAAGCTCTGGAGACTGCCAGTGCCCACAATGCAGAAACCCCATCTGCTGAAAATGCTGAGCAAATTGAGAAAGCGGTCTACTGGTTAATGGGTACGAGGAGATTGCCCTCTCCCCTTCTTCTTCACCGCAGAAACGAAACAGAAGAAGAAATGCAATGATCGTTGTGGTGGGAAAAGAGAAGAATATCTTCACGGTGGAGTCTCAGATTCTGGACTCTGGATTATTTCAGCCCTTCATGGAGAAGGCCACTGTTGGTAGCATTACTTGGGAGGCTAATTGCAGAAAAAATCCTTCATGAGTGGACTGCATTTTCTTGGACTGTGATGCCATCCTCTTCGAGCATATGCTTTGGCTGGCACATAACGATGATCCATCTCTTCGTCATCTCAATCTGGATATGCTCATGGAGTTTTATGCCCAATAAGGCTTCGGAATCTTCCCAATAAGACTTCGGAATCTTTCTCCTTATTGCGTTCACTTTCAGATCTCTCACATATATGAGAAATTGTAGCGCTTTTTATTCATTAAAGAGCTCCTAACTATTCTTCCTGCAATTTGTAATGACATTCATTTAATGGAAACCATTATTTTGATTAACAGATCTTTGATCATTGACATGAAATGTTGTCGTTTCATTACATAATGCAAAATTTCTACATATTTGATCCTTGAGACATAATGAAGCCGTTTCATTCCATAATGATTTTTTCTATTGTATATCATCCTGAACAAGGCATTATTCTTGGCTGTAACTATAGGCAATCCCTGCCTGTATTTGCAGGATTTAAATGTTGTTAAGTTTTAACATTAATGTTGATTTTATATGTTTCATCTAGGACTGACATATATTCAATCAATTAGTTTTGAGTATTTGCTTTCTATATTGTTACCGTGACAAATCTAGGGTAATCCCTGACAAATTATGCATGGGGCTATAATTGTGGAGCCATTGAGTGGAGAATTGATGCGTAGATCCCGTAGCAAGAGAGATCTGAACTGTGCAACACTGGAAAAGTTAATGAGGGCGATTGAAGTAGGCAAAGTGTCCAGGTTACAGATGTAGCGGCGAAGAGTGGCCAACAATGGGGTGGCACTAAAACTACTTATGTGATAGATACGGAAGAAGAAACTCATCACAATTTCGAAAGTATTCATATTTGCCTTATAAAATGTAAATTCTTCTGATTCCTTTTTCAAGAAGACAGTGGGAATTTATAGATTGTGTTTCTTTGTTTACATTAATGATAAAAGATCCAGACGAAATTCACTGAAGGCTTGTTCTTTTTCAGGGTTTGAGTGAAAAATGTCGCTGCGTATGTATCCTACTTATGGAAAAGGGTATAAACAGTTTTGGGGCAGCAAAGATTGCTCCAGGGAAAATTCGAAGAAACTGAAACCATTTTAATTGAATTTGAAATTGTAGAAACCTTGAACCCCTTTCTTGGTTTGAAATCAAAGTTGATGATTGGTGTGAGTAGAAGGAAAAATGAGTGTATGGGAGTATGGGAGTGTAGAAGGAAAATATCTGGAGACACAGATTATGTGAGGAAGCAAAACACAAAGATGGTCTAAAACTATTGTTAGAATTGGATATCAAAGAAACCTGTTAATCTATTGTGAACGAGTGATGCGTAAGCAGTGCTATGTGGGAGTAACTGGTGTGTGACCAATGTTCGGTGTGAACCAGCGATAGTTGGTAGTTGTTATCTGGAGACACAGATTAGCCTATAACTGAAAATTTTGGTTGAGACTATTTCCATTTTTGGAAATCCAAATTGTAATATGCCTTTTAAAGGAAGGATTTGTAGGGATTGCGGAAATTTCCAGAATCAAATTCTTGATGTAAATTTTTAAAAATTCACCTTATATTAAAGGTTTCTAATTTTTTTGAGAGCGCTCTTTCTTCTTTTTAAACCCCTTAAAGGTGGGGTAGGGATGTAAGATATATATTTTATTTGTAGAAATTCAGACAAGTAAATAGAACATTTAAAATATTTGCAACGTTTTGCCACTTAAAATGCTTGAAATTGACTATGAAGAGACTGAAAAAAAATTAAACCCAAGGAAGATGAATTAATGTTATTTTAGTGTTAGGTCTAATAATGCATCATTACAAGAAATTATGTAAATTAATGCTAAATTAGTGTTACAATCATGGAATGTCTAATAATGTATTATATGAAGAAATTATGTAGATGCACTGAAATGCCCTAAATTAAAAATGGTTGAAAATAAATAAAGCTAAATTATATATTGATTGTATTTTCAATTATTGTGGGTCCATTGATTGGATCTGCAATGAAAGTTGATGTGTAGGCCTTTTTGGCTTGTGATGGGCGTTTGTATATTAAGATATTGAATTTCTATTTATTTTAAAATAATAAAATATTTTATAATGTTTATCCGGTGAAACAATAAAATATTATAAATATAATCGTTGATGTATGGGCCTTTTTGGCTTGTGATGATCGTTTGTACATTAAGATATTGAATTTCTATTTATTTTAAAATAATAAAAATTTATAATATTATTTGGTGAAATAACAAAATATTATAATACATAAATTATAAATTTTATAATGTTTATTTGGTGAAATAATAAATATATTATAATATTATATGTAATTTATAATAAACAATTTAGATTCATTTTAATTATGAATTCATTTTAATTATGAATTTCTCAAATTTAGAAAGACCAAATTTCTAGAAATACAAATATTTTTTTATAGTTAAGATGTAAATATTTTTTTTATCTAAATTAATATAATATATATGTAATTGGCATTGAAATATTTTATTTATAATTCAAGTTTTAAACATTAAAATGTTACTATTTTTCTTGTATGCATATATTTCATTACTTTTATTATTAATATTTTCTAAGGTAATACATATCAAATTCATATAAAACATTGAAAGAATTACAAACATCCCCATACATTGAACAAGAAAGCAATTATTAATCCAATGGCCTTCTCCATGAGGGGCTAAAATAATCCAGAGTCCAGAATCTGAGACCACCTTTTTAAATAGCATGATTGAAGAGGAAGTATATGTGAATTAGCCATAAGGTCTCCACTTAGTCAACTTGTGTCGTAGCACTCTTGTTCACGGGATATTAAAGAATACCCCTAATCTCACTAGCTATTGATAAAAAACTTCCAAATTATTTCGTTGACCGCCCCTCATACATATTTATAATAATGGAGCATTTGATAAATTATGGTTATTTTTATTATAAATATGTATGAGGGGTGGTCAACGAAATAATTTTGGAAGTTTTTTATCAATAGCTAGTGAGATTAGGGGTATTCTTTAATATCCCGTGAACAAGAGTGCTATGACACAAGTTGACTAAGTGAAGACCTTATGGCTAATTCACATATACTTCCTCTCAATCACGCTATTTAAAAAGGTGGTCTCAGATTCTGGACTCTGGATTATTTCAGCCCCTCATGGAGAAGGCCATTGGATTAATAATTGCTTTCTTGTTCAATGTATGGGGATGTTTGTAATTCTTTCAATGTTTAATATGAATTTGATATGTATTACCTTAGAAAATATTAATAATAAAAGTAATGAAATATATGCATACAAGAAAAATATTAACATTTTAATGTTTAAAACTTGAATTATAAATAAAATATTTCAATGTCAATTACATATATATTATATTAATTTAGATAAAAATAATTCACATCTTACTATAAAAAAGTAATTGTAATTTCTGAAATTGATCTTCTAAATTGAAAAATTCAAATTAATGAATCTAAATGGTTTATTATAAATTACATATAATACTATAATATATTTTATTATTTCACAAATAAACATTATAAAAAATTATAATTTATTGTATTATAATATTTTGTTATTTCGGCCAGATAAATATATTATATAAATATTTTATTATTTTAAAATAAATAGAAATTCAATATCGTAATGTACAAACGATCATCACAAGCCAAAAAGCCCATACATCAACGATTATATTTATAATATTTTATTATTTCACCGGATCAATGGACCCATAATAATTGAAAACACAATCAATACATAATTTAGCTTTATTTATTTTCAACCATTTTTAATTTAGGGCATTTCAGTGCATCTACATAATTTCTTCATATAATGCATTATTAGACATTCCATGATTGTAACACTAATTTAGCATTAATTTACATAATTTCTTGTAATGATGCATTATTAGACCTAACACTGAAATAACATTAATTCATCTTCTTTGGGTTTAATTTTTTTCAATCTCTTCATAGTCAATTTCGAGCATTTTAAGAGGCAAAACATTGCAAATATTTTAAATGTTCTATTTACTTATCTGAATTTCTACAAATAAAATATATATCTTACATCCCCACCCCACCTTTAAGGGGTTTAAAAAGAAGAAAGAGCGCTCTCAAAAAAATTAGAAACCTTTAATATAAGGTGAATTTTTAAAAATTTACATCAAGAATTTGATTCTGGAAATTTCCGCAATCCCTACAAATCCTTCCTTTAAAAGGCATATTACAATTTGGATTTCCAAAAATGGAAATAGTCTCAACCAAAATTTTCAGTTATACGCTAATCTGTGTCTCGAGATAACAACAACCAACGATCCCTGGTTCACACAGAACATTGGTCACACACCAATTGCTCCCACATAGCACTGCTTATGCATCACTCATTCGCAATAGATTAACAGGTTTCTTTGATATCCAATTCTAACAATAGTTTTAGACCATCTTTGTGTTTTGCTTCCTCACATAATCTGTGTCTCCAGATATTTTTCCTTCTACACTCCCATACTCCCATACACTTGTTTTCCTTCTACTCACACCAATCATCAACTTTGATTTCAAACCAAGAAAGGGGTTGAAGGTTTCTACAATTTCAAATTAAATTAAAATGATTTCAGTTTCTTCGAATTTTCCCTGGAGCAATCTTTGCTGCCCCAAAATTTTTTATACCCTTTTCCATAAGTAGGATACATACGCAGCGACATTTTTCACTCAAACCCTGAAAAAGAACAAGCCTTCAGTGAATTTCGTCTGGATCTTTTATCATTAATGTAAACAAAGAAACACAATCTATAAATTCCCACTGTTTTCTTGAAAAAGGAATCAGAAGAATTTACGTTTTATAAGGCAAATATGAATACTTTCGAAATTGTGATGAGTTTCTTCTTCCGTATCTATCACATAAGTAGTTTTAGTGCCACCCCATTGTTGGCCACTCTTCGCCGCTACATCTGTAACCTGGACACTTTGCCTACTTCAATCACCCTCATTAACTTTGCCAGTGTTGCACTATGTTACCAGAAACGGGACGGGAGCTTTTGTTTCCCGTAAAAAACGTACAGAAAACGGTACGACACGGAAAACGGCGTTTTGTACGTCCGTTTTCGTTTCTAAGTCTAAGAAACTGTTTCTCCCGAAACGAATACAGTTTTCTCAAACGTGGTTCTGGTTATTTTGTCATGTACCGAGGTTGCATGGTCTACTATTAGAAGTAGAACAGGGAAAGTCCAATTTTGGCCGTCTTATTTTGGAAACGGCCAGTCATATTATATAGCGATCCATGTTTAGTGGTTGCCAGTGTTTAAGATGTTTAGTGGTTGCCAGTGTTTAAGATGTTTGAAAATCGGCTATATATGTGGGCGTGATTAAAGACCGGCTATATATTACCGAGGCAGTGGCCAAAGGTATGTGGCAGTAATTTTGATGAGAGTCTGAGCTCGATTTGGGGAAGACGACTTCAGTTTTGCTGGAGAGGCAATGTTTTATATTGCCTAAAGGTCAACCATATAGAGGAATTATGGTGGGAGGGGATGGTTTTATGAGAAATTAAGGTTGCATAAAGGCACTTCTCTCATAAAATTGATTTGGAAGGAAATCGTAGTCAGGTGTAGTTGGGTGAAAAAATTATTTCCTTAACCATATTAACTATTTAGGAATTTATTGTTATGATTTTTCATTTTTTATTATTATTTTTTTTCAATTTTTTGTGTTTTTCTATTTCAAAATGCATTTAGGGTATGGTTTTATTGTATTTAACTTTATACAAAATTATAAATTTAAATTTAAAAGTGGAGTGTTACATTATATATAACTTTATAAATGAGTAGTTAATATAAATAATAATTTAGTACACATGATATGCCCAAATTTGAGGTTTGCTTAAATAATATAGGAGAATATACACATGATATGCCAGATCATGTATTTATCAGGAAATTTCTAGGGATATGGCCTTCAAAAAAATCCTACTCTCACTAGATCCAAATCAAGTGGAAATGAAAAGGTCAAATCAAACTTGAATTCAATGCCAAATGTTTCTTCACTATTAAAGGATCAAAAATGGGTATTTGCGAATGACCTATGTAACCAACACAAGCTTTGTTTCTCACTATGAATATTTGAGAATGGTCTATGTGAGCACATTATTGGAGAATGCGGATGATGTATGCTTTGTTTTGTGTTTTTCACATTTTTCTTGTTTTTTCTCTCTCCTCGTTTCTTGAATGCGAAACCTCCAATCTTCGTTTCTCGTCTCGTTGTCGTTTCTCGTTTCGTTTCCCGTTTCTCGTTTCTGGTAACATAGTTGCTTGCACAGTTCAGATCTCTCTTGCTACAGGATCTACGCATCAATTCTCCACTCGATGGCTCCACAATTATAGCCCCATGCATAATTTGTCAGGGATTACCCTAGGCTTGTCATGGTAACAATATAGAAAGCAAATACTCAAAACTAATTGATTGAATATATGTCAGTCCCAGATGAAACATGTAAAATCAACATTAATGTTAAAACTTAACAACATTTAAATCCTGCAAATACAGGCAGGGATTGCCTATAGTTACAGCCAAGAATAATGCCTTGTTCAGGATGATATACAATAGAAAAAATCATTATGGAATGAAACGGCTTCATTATGTCTCAAGGATCAAATATGTAGAAATTTTGCATTATGTAATGAAACGGAAGCATTTCATGTCAATGATCAAAGATCTCTTAATCAAAATAATGGTTTCCATTAAATGAATGTCATTACAAATTGTAGGAAGAATAGTTAGGAGCTCTTTAATGAATAAAAAGCACTACAATTTCTCATATATGTGAGAGATCTGAAAGTGAACGCAATAAGGAGAAAGATGCCGAAGTCTTATTGGGCATAAAACTCCATGAGCATATCCAGATTGAGATGACGAAGAGATGGATCATCGTTATGTACCAGCCAAAGCATATGCTCGAAGATGATGGCATCACAGTCCAAGAAAATGCAGTCCACGCATGAAGGATTTTTTCTGCAATTAGCCTCCCAAGTAATGCTACCAACAGTGGCCTTCTCCATGAGGGGCTGAAATAATCCAGAGTCCAGAATCTGAGACTCCACCGTGAAGATATTCTTCTCTTTTCCCACCACAACGATCATTGCATTTCTTCTTCTGTTCCGTTTCTGCGCTGAAGAAGAAGGGGAGAGGGCAATCTCCTCATACCCAGTACCCAGTAGACCGCTTTCTCAATTTGCTCAGGATTTTCAGCAGATGGGGTTTCTGCATTGTGGGCACTGGCAGTCTCCAGAGCTTCAACTGATAGAACTAATGAAGAACTTAGACGGGCGAAAAACGCTTGTTGATTCAATGGTGATTTTTGCAGAGGAATGGAGGGCTACGAAGAGTAATGCTCTTCGTGCGCAGCGCGCGGGTGACCATTTCCTCTCAATTCGAATTGGAACCGGCAATCAATTCCAGCTCGTCTCCCGATCAGTCAGGGATGTGAGGCCCTCCAGCTGCATTCTGATTTTTTGTCAGGGAATGGCAGGAAATGTCAGGATTCCCAGGGGAGGGTGGCGGAGAAGGAGGGTGGCGGATCTAAGGGATGGTGGCGGAGGAAAGAGAGATTGTCGGTGGCCAAAGCCGGACGTTTTTCCGGCCGGTGATGGAAACGGGCCATTCTACAGATTAAGTAGACTACTCCCATTAGTAATTGTTGTCATGCATTATATACAAAGTTTGTATTATAATGTTTGCAAGGTCAAAATTCAAGGTCGAAATTAAAACACTTTTCCCCAAAGTTTATCAAGTGACCTGACTACACGATCAAAGTCGGAGTTCAGGGTCAAAATTAAAACACTTTTCATCAAATTTTATCAAGCAACTCAACTACATGACCAAGGTTGGGAATCAGGGTCAAAATTAAAAAAATAAAAAATAAGCAAAGTTTATCAAGAAACTTAACTACACAACTACAGTCGAAGGTCGGGGTCAAGATTAAAACACTTTTCGTCAAATTTTATTGAGTTGACTACACGACTAAGGTCAGAGGTCGAAGTTTAGAAATAAACTACTTCTCACTAAAATATGTCAAGCGCCAACTACATGACTAAGGTCGAGTTTGATTGCGATTTCACTCATTGGTCCCACAGACCAATTGGACTTTATGGAAAATAATATAGGTCGAGTTTTATTGCGATTTCACTCATTGGTCCCACAGACCAATTGGACTTTATGGAAAATAATATATATGTCTGCGTGTGTAAGATATTAAAGTGGTTCATTGGTTGTATAAAACTTAAGCAAAGAATAATGCATTTAACAATAGAGGATATAAATATACATTCATATAGTTGATAAAAGAATAACTATATAAGGCTATTTTTAATGGTAAAGGTATAAGGTTTGTAATATAAATTAGCAAGAGAACCAATATGTAAGTCTTAAAGCCACAACGGATTTCGAGACCTTAATACCTTCACTTCTACATATAGAATAAAAGGGCGATGTTGAGTTGTAATGAAATAATATATGAGAAAAAATGTCATTCAATAGATTATAATCATATAAGAGTGCTAATGCACCTAATTTACTTTAAAACAAATAATGGGAGTTTATTTAGGGGTATGTTAAAAGAGACCTGTGTTACACACACACATGGAATGTGGATAAGATATGAATCATAAGGCACAAGTTAGATTTCTATTAACAAATATATACATTCTTATTACCATTGGTTTCATATTCCAAGGTCTCTGGGAATCTAGTGATTGTTCAACTTCCACACTATAATCCTTAACGGATTAGGTGTCCAACATTCTCACTATTAATCTGAAGGGGTATATACGAGTCTAAGAAGAGAGTTGTAATACAAAAGTGGCAGCCAATGGCTTAATGTTCTCTCTCAAATGGATATATAAGGTGGGATAACTCAAGGTCTAAACCGATGATGGTTTAAGGATGACCACCAACATTAGAACACTTAGTGCAATTCCTGTAACTCTTCCAAATCTAGCTAGAAGTTGAAGTCTTCTGTTAGAGGAAGTGCTCTCTATTGTTTTTAAAAGGGAGACCATTGGGGTCTCAACCTAGAATGCTTAGTGCATTTCCTGAAATAGTTCCAGATTTGGCAAAAAGATGAAGTTTTCTGCTAGAGGAAGTGTACCTAATGTTTTTAAAAGGGATACCATCAACATAGAACAAGGAGGTCTTAACCTGCAGAAAAAGGGAGAACCTCAACCTGAAAAGGGAGGTCTCAACCTACAGTGTTTTAATGAAGGCCACCAACCAAAAGCATGCTCATGAGCTTCTTTATCTCTAGATACAATTTTGAATGTGGGTATGGCTGACTCTAGCTGTAGGCTTAGGAAGAAAGTTCAGGTTGTGGCTCAAGCTTACTTTATTTATCTTTGAAGCTTGTAGATGACCATCAATTCCCCCCTGTTAGATACAAGGTGAGAAGATAAAGAAAAATCAACTGAAAGACTTTTAATACTCTAGAATAAATTTTAAATAGGACTGAGATATATTCTTGGTTGTTGAAGCCCACTCGCAAGAAGCGCTCCATCCAAGGTGAATATTTGTTCTTGCATGAGGCTTTTTTTTAAAGCATATTTTTGAATGATGATTAGGCTGACCACAATTCTCACACAAACGGAGATCAAAATAGTAATCTTTTACATGGCCAACTCTATCACAATGTTAGCATCTAACAATCTATGGTGGATGTGGAAGATGAGAAAGATCTAGAAGAGGTGAAGATGAAGATGAATCGTCATGTAGAAACCCAACGCTATGAAATTTGATGGGACTGGAATAGTTTAGAGAGTGAAGATAAAACTCCTTGTCATATCCAAGACCAATTATGTTTTTGTCCCTAACAAGCTCTTCCTAAGGTACGATGATGGGCTTGGGAAGTGGAGGTTGAGTTTCTGCATCTGCATGCAAATATGCTCCTAAAATGAGCACTCGATGGGAATCAACCTCTTTGTCACTGATCTAATTTGTTTTCAATTGTTGATAGGATTCTATCTCAAACTCAAAGAGAGGATTGTTCTGAACAAAAATGTTTTCAGAATGATGTGTTTTCTATTGTAACTACTCTTGTTGTAGTTGAGATTCAAGCTGTAAAAAATAAATATTTTCCTGTGCATGTTGCAAACATATTTCAATGTCAGAGAGAGTGTCCTTGTTGATTTTAATTGTGTTTTCAGTAGTATCTATGATTAGAGTTCTCAATAACTCTAATCAATTCCAACCATTTAAACTTAAGAAGGCTTTTTGAAACTCAATTCATCAACAACAATCCAAAAGTAATATAAAAAATCAATCAACAAGTTGTGAAAATCAATATTTTAATGCACTCAAATAACAAACCAAAGATTATGTTGGCTAGTAATCAGGAAACATCCAAGCAAGTGAAGTCAATCACCCGCAAGAAAAGAAACTGAGTTAGGAAAAATGCTCTATTACTCTATATTAACATCTTTCTCAATATACCAAGACAAAAAATCTTTCAATAATATCCAATGTCCAAATTACTTCAAATATCCAAAACCCCACATGTTATAACTCCTCCAGTGAACTAAACATCATTTGCATAGATAAGAGTTGCACCACACAAAATATCGGTTACACCAATCCTTTCCTCATCTAGCCCACTTTTTCATAGTTATGTCGACACATAATGAGCAACAATCACAAGATTCTAAGTGACCAAGTTCTCGATATATAAAACGTGACAAAAATAGAAAGGGGACAATGCTTGAAACTGTTGATTCATACAACATATATTAAGGGAGTTGTCTATAATGCGACTTTTTGGAGATTCCGGTGACGGAATCCAGTGGAAGAAATGAGGTTAAATCTTGATTTTTAGCAGTGAAAATGGTTTTTTAACTGTATATTTGGATTCAGCGCCCTGGAAAACCCCTGGGAGCCATTGATTGTGCAGAAACTAGCTATCAAACTTGGGATTCCAATGAATTGCTGCCGGATTTTGCCCGGAAAAATCCGTCGGAAAAGCTTTCAAAAAGTCGCGTTATAGACTACTGCTATATTAAGCAGTACCAATTTTTTCAAACATTAAATAAAACACAATAAGTCATTAGGCACAAAGAGAGATTCAAATGTAACAATATTGTGAGAGTGAACAATTGTTCGATATTTCAATTGGCTATCTCGTTCTTCGTTAAAGTAATCAACCCAAATAATATTAATTTATCCATGTGGATTTCATAGGATAAACAAACCGCAACACCACTACACCGATGAATTTTGTTGTCACAACTCACCAGCATACAGTGAACGTTTAACCAATGCAGGTTTTAGTCAATCCACCATTCCAACCACTTCAACGCACATGAGATGTATGCAATCAATCAACCAACCATATGAGGCATTCAAAGAAAATTTCAGTTGCAGGACTCAAGACATTCAACTCACCAATTCAACACAATCATCCATACATCATTTAAATCCAAATAAGAAACATCATAAGTATCAACCCACATACCAAATATTTTAATGCATTGTATTTAACGTTGCTCTCAATGTTGCATTCCACATTGAATTATGCACGAAGACTGATGCTTCATTCGTTGTTCCAATGCAATAACATCACCGCATAAGTAATCCAATGTTGGTATTCGATGGACTCCACTCTCATCGCACAATACGCTGGCATACACATATATACGACATTCAACAAACCTTCTCAGGCCAATGCTCCAATCGAAGGTTTCAACTGTTGTGTTCACACCAATATTCAACATAACATGGAAAGGAATTTAATATGGCATCCAACGTTATTTACCAATGCACAAAATAAATATATGTATGCACGTTCATGCAACGCACGGTCTTGAAAAAATTTCCACACACAATCTTCTTATATCTGAGTCAATATACCATCCTCTAGCATACCATTAACATAGAATTATTGGAACAATATAAACAACCAATGCACCGAGCATAGTTTACATATGGCATGGAATTCACGAATTTTAAAAATAGTCATACAATCTTCAACAATCAACATAACATTAACAATTTTCGACCTTCAAAAAGAACTTGTTCAAACATAGAATGTAATCTCCAACACATACATACCACACCTTTCAGCAGAGATGGAAGATTTGATGCGTTTGTTCCATAGGAAGCTCGTTCTTATAGTGGTCGCTTTCCCAACCAATGAAAGGGACTGACTTGACTCACTAAGAGAGAGATAAAATTGTGCTATTGGTGGTCGTTTTTTAATTAACATTCAGAACAACATGCAACAGAGGTGCAAGAAAACAACAGAGAATGAAACAAAAAGCGTTGAGGGGAGGTAGAACTTGAAGATGATAGGTCTGACAGGTGCAAAATTGACAGATGACCGGTCTCTGCTCTTACAAATTCTTAAAATGGCACATAAACAACAAGGAGGAGAGTGTAGGTTTACAAAGGCTACAAAAACAAGTGGCTCACACTTGAGCAAGACATGAGATAGCCCATTTTGATACCATGTTAAACACACACATGGAATGTGGACAAGATATGAATGATAAGACATGAATTGTGTTTCTATTAACAAATATTTACAATTATATACATTATTATGATCATTGGTTTCATATTCCAAGGACTCTTGGACTCTAGTGATTTTTCAACTTCCACACCATAACCTTTAGCAAGTGAGGTGTCCAAAAATTTGTGTTATAACTCTCCTAGTGCTCAATATACCTCTGTTACCCTGTTTTCTAGCTCAAAACCCATTCAATCCTCAATCAAACTACTTCTAGCTTCTAACCTGTCTTCTTTAAGACTTGTAGGAATTGTTCAAGCCTTGACAAGTTTTTGTGACACTTTAACAACCTTGTACACATCAACAAACCTTCCCCAACCAGTCACATGTGTTACCTCAGTTTTCTTCACTTTCAATCATCTGCAAACCTTGCCCATCCTCCTGCAACTATCCCAGACCTTGTGCAACCTTTTAAAAGACCTACGCATCATTAAGACTCCTACAATTCTTATGTAATCATTAAGAGTCATCATCAATCCATTACCTGGCCACGAAGATCAATTCTGCATACTTACAAATAGTGTGACAAGATCACGATCCAAGTTGACATAGAGGTTGACATCAAGGCCAACACACTAGTCATAATTCCAATAGTTATAAAGATTCCTTTATATATGGATGAGCTTGTTATGATTACTCAATATTCTCTTGGCTTGCAAGAGCACTTACTTTCCCTTAAATATTTTTCTAGAAGGGTAGGAATACAAGCAAATATTAGCAAGATGAAAGTGGTGGTTTTCTCTAACAAAAGAAAACATAGCCAACATAAGTTCTACTTTGAAGGAAATACCCTTGGAGGAAATTGTAGATTACAAATACCTCATAAATGATTTCAACATAAATCTAAGTTGGGAAAATCGTAGAAAGAAAAAAGCTTTGGGAGGTTGGAAAGCATTTTATGTTTTTCAAAATAGGTGCAGAGAGGCAAAGTTATGGGATTAGAATACCAATCAAACTATTTTTGGGGTTTTAGTGGTTCTAGTGATTCATTATGGTTGTGAATTGAGGACTAGTAGTACATCTTACTTACAGTGGAAGAAAATTGAGATAATTAAAACATGCTTGATTACAAATAAGATTAAATTTAAAAGTTCGTGTTCCTTATGATATCTTGATAAGTGAAATGGGGACTACACCTGTTGAAGCAATTGTTATGGTTCGACTCATAAGGCATTAAAAAAAATGAGCAAACGGAAGAGGGAAGATGGCCTAAGGTTCCCTTCAATGACATATTGTGCAAAATAAAGAAGACTTGGATGTGGCCAAATAGTAAATAGTTAAGTAAATGGGGTACTTACTTGAATATGTGCCCCACCAATAGTAAAAATATAAAGGATTTTGTTATGGATAGGTTCCACAAGCATACTGGGGATAAAGAGCTAGTGTTGAAAAAATATAGCAAGTGTTGGGTGCAAATTTTGGGCATACTTTAGACCTCTTTCCCCCATTTTTGACCATTTTACCTTCGAACCCACGAGCTTTACGTCCTAATTATCGCTTCTCCTATTTATAAGAAGCAACTCTTGTTGTGACATATTATTTTTCCATTGTTGTTAAATATGAATGAAGTGATATCATTTTGATGGCTAACCAAGGTAAGTGTGGAAGAAGTTCTCTGGCTCTTTTTCTTTCAGGTGTTGCCATGAATTCAAGGCCAAAGGATGGACAGTTGTGTTGTTAATTCACAAATATGTTTTGAGGATTTGTTGTTACACCTCAAGTTGTTGTTACATCTCAAGTTGTTGTTACACCGCGAGATGTTGTTACACTGCAACTGTCAAAGATTGTGGGTACTAGTCCAAGAGACAGTTGTGGAGAAGCATGAATTAACTATGGGCGGTCAAAGAATCTAAGCGGTTATGATTTTAGAAAATGATGTAACTTGAATAGGCCTTGTATTTAGAAACTAGTTGTAACAATTTCTATTTTTTTTAATATCGATCAGCATGAGAATCGTAAGATTCTCATGAATGATTTGTTCCCTATTTTGGGAATGTAAACTCTATAAAAGGATTCAGTTCCATGAAGGGAACAAGAAATACAATATAGTACCGTCATTTTGATTTTGTAGTTCACAGTTATTTTAATACAAGAACATCGTTGGTGATTCTTTTACAGATTCTCTGTTGAATTCCTAACTAGTTCTTATTTCATCCATGTGCCCTTTTAAGGAGGAAGGGCCCTCCTCTTTGGCAGGGATTGCAGTAGTAGTTGTAGCAGTAGATGAATTATCTCTTTTTTGTAAGTGTAGAGTTATTGATGTCGCTATATTATTCATAGAGTAGATTTACTTATGTTTTTTAGATTTATGATATGTTGTTACACAAGATTAATTTAATTTGTGATAATTGATCATCTGGTTCATTCATTGATATTGTGTGTGGCATGCCTGTTTCTTGGTAAACATGAAGTTTGATTTCATTCTTGTAGAATGCCTTTCGATTTCTTCATGAGTGTTTAATTTCTGAAATTGGTTTAGTGGCTTTTCTTTCTATTCTTTATCTCTATCCTTGGCTATTATGTATCGACACAGATAGTGCAGACACCTTTGAAATAAGCAGACCTACCTTGGTTGATAATTAAATGGTTGTGTTTTAGTCAATTAAATAGTGATTAAATTGGCACAACATTTTGGCATCGTTTCCAGGGATCAAAATCGGGTCACCTGTGTGACAGGCGAGAATACTCACCACTATGCTACTAGTTTTCTTTCTAGGCTAACTATTGGTGATCAATGCATGCATATTGAATATTATTTTCTTGATGAATACCTTTTTTCTATTTCAACTCACTCATTGTGGTATGGAGACATAGCTAATTATCTTGCTACATGAATATTTCCACAATACTTATCCTCTAGAGAAAAGAGAAGAGTTGTCCAACAAAGTGCTGGATATTCGTGGATTGAGGGAAATCTCTATCACACTGGGCCATATCATCAGATCAGGCATTGTGAGGGAGGATGAAATATTTGATATCCTTAGAGCTTGGAACCTTGTGGAGGACACTTTGTAGATAAGAGGACAAGATACAAGGTTCTCTCAACAGGATACTATTGGCCCACAATATTTTAGGATGCTAAGAAATTCATGAAGGGATGTGACAGCTGCCAGAGAATGGGTCAACCGCTCTAGTCAGATGAGATGCCATTACGACCTAAAATATTTTTAGAGCCATTTCAGAAATGGGCCCTGGATTTTGTAGGACCATTTAACCCTTCATCCTAGCAAAAGTCCTACATCCTAGTATGCACAGACTATGTCACAAAATGGGTTGAGGTGAGGGCATTGACCAAAGGAGATAATATTTTTTCTTTTGTAAGCTTCAGTAGGACCCTCTCATTTTCGAGTTTTTACATGTCTGTTATTCACCCCATTTTTGGGGAGGGTAGCACAAGAATCGAACCCAAGATCTCTGGTTCGGTGAGACTTCATTTCCACAGCCATTGCCACTTGAGCTACCCCATGTAGACAAAAAAAGGAGGTAATAATTAATTAAAAAATTAGAAATAAATTAATAAATAATTAATAAAGTAAAAGTAAAATTAAATTAATAAGATAATAAATTAAGAATATGTTAATATGACCAAAATTTCAATTTAGGAATAAAAGATTTAATATTAATTATAGAAATCTGCAATGGTTATTGTGACTTGGGTTTTGTTGTAGGGTTTATGGTAGGGTTCAGCAGGGTTATAATCCTCCTCTGTGTCTTGCTCTGCAGTAGAAATTGTGACTTGGGTCTTGTTCAAGGGTTTATGGTACGGTTTGGTAGCCTGGTAATCTTGCTCTATGTCTTGATCTATAGTGGCTTTTGTGACTTGGGTTTTGTTGCATGGTTTATGGGAGGGTTCGACAGGGTTATAATCTTGCTATATGTCTTGCTCTGTAATGGTTATTGTGACTTTGGTTTTGTTGCAGGGTTTATGGTAGGGTTTGACAACACAGTAATCTTGCTTTCTGTCTTGTTCTACAATGGTTATTGTGACTTTCATTTTGTTGTAGGGTTCGACAGGGTTATAATCTTGCTTTATGTCTTGCTTTGTAGTGGTTATTGTGACTTGGGTTTAGCTGCAGGGTTTATGGTAGGGTTCGCCAACCCGGTAATCTTGCTTTGTGTCTTGCTTTGCAGTGGTTATTGTGACTTGGGTTTTGTTGCAGGGTTTATGGTATGGTTTGGTAGGGTTATAATTTTGCTTAGATTATAAATTCACACAGATTCTAATGAAGTATATTTCACAAATCATTACAAAATATTAAATTTCAAAACATATATAACATAACCCAATATATCTTTCTCACTGCAATACAGGCACCTTGTATGCTCAAAAACTCATAAATCAAATTATACCCAGATAGAATCTCAATAGAAAGGATAAATTGTGATTTGATTAAGTGAAAACAAAAAGATTCCATCAACACTTAACTGAGTTTTCCTATTCTTTTCCATTTTTCAAATCTGAGTTTATGCTTTACTAGGTTTGCCCAGTGAAAAAATTATGCCACTTACTCACAAACAAATTTATTTTCAGATATTTGGCTTATTGATGCTTCACCGCACATGCACTTTGTTTGTCTTCTAATTTAACTTAAAATAAATGAGGTTTCATAAGGTGTGAGGTTAGGGACTTTTATTGTTCACTATTTTATGGAATTTTCGATTCTATGTTGTCTTGGGCTTGAGGTAGATGGCTCATTGTTTTTATGGCAGAATGTGACATTGGTGTAGATGAAGTTCCAAAGCTTTCTACAGGAAACGTGGAATTTATTGCACCAACATAATATATAGTCCAACCTCTAATTCTGCCATTACATTTTTTTTCTTATTGACATCTCTCTAACATACTTAAGGTTGCAATGGAGACAATTAAATCCTCTTTGGATAACCTTCCTAATTTCCCCAAAACACTGAATGGATTTCTTAAATTTGATAGTGCTTTGGAATTTTACAATCTAAAAGCATCCTTGACATAACCTCATTTGGTGGTTGTAGTATATTTGGATGATCCAATTGTGTCATTTCAAGAAGACCTATAAATTAAGGATGATTCGGCAACAATAAAGGCAGTTTATGATAAACTTGATGAAGAAGATGGAAAGGTTCTTATTGTTTTAGAATTAAGAGTCACTCTTGCTTACTGGTTGAATAAAAGTCTCTCTTGCTTACTGGTTGAATATTAGGGATTGAGCATGGCACAAGATTTCAGTGTTCACTTGTTTGTCATTTAATTGTTCTTTTGGCTTATTGAAGCTTTATTTGGCTTGTTGTTAACTTACAGTAAATGAGGTTTCATAAGGTGTGAGGTTAAGTACTTTTACTGTTCATTGTTTTACGGAATTTTCATATTAAAATAAGTGATTTGTTCAAGATTTCATTATTCACTAGTTTGTCATTTAATTAACAACTCAATTGATGCTTGATTCAATGTGGGGACAATTGAGAAGTTGAGAGTGTTCATTGTCATGTTACATGGGAAAAAAAATTTGTCCCATAAACTATATTTAACCTTGTAGGCATCAAAATAAATTGCTAGCTAATTACATTGCAAAGTTCCTAAAATACGTGTAATTTCACCCATTACCATGAAAAATCCATGAAAGAATTCAAAGCTATAAAACAAACCAACACCGTTTGAACAAATCGGTCCTTGTGCAACCACATGGGCTAGTCCGCTTTCAAGATAAAAATAAATAAAACGTGAAAATAGTAGGTGGCACTCATAAACAAGAAGTATAGAAGGATGGGCTTCTTTATTCAAAAAAATGAATCAATTGAATCCATTTGGGAGAAGGAAGCAAGCGCTCTATGGAGGTGGTTGTGATAAATGATTCAATTTGAATCATGTTAAAGAAGGATTAGCCATTTAACGCTTACTTAACACCAAGTCGCTCGCTGGGTTTGATGAAGAAAATTGATTAAATTTAAAGTTTATTGAATTTTATAGTTGGGAGAATTTATTCAAATATAAATAATTTCATGAAATTCATCTAAAATTCTATTGGAATTTGTTTGAAATTCATCTAAAATTCTATTGGAATTTGTTTCAAATTTCATTATGAAATGACATGAAATTTAAAGAGATTAGTAATAAATAAAATAAAACTCTAAAAGCTAAAACCTACTCACTTAAAAAAATAGGTTGCTTACACTAATAAAATGTTGGAAAAGACCAGTATAAATTAAGTTAGGTTTGGGAGGATGTTGAAAGCCATATTATTAATTTACCTAAAACAAACTTTTCATTTAATAATATTGTTGATTTCTATCACAATTTTAATATATCAATTTTTTATTTATATCATACATGCATAAATTAATAACTGGTAGTTTATATTCTGATAAACAATTTTATAATAAAAGGGTGTAAGTAATTCAATAATTATATTAATTACAAAAAATGAGATCATATACGATTTGAGGATTATTATAAATTGATATTATTAGTAGTATAGGTTAAAGTAGGTAAGCAATTTTGAAGTTGATGAATTTGATCGAGAGATTCCGAAATAGAATTGGGGTTTATGTGATCCATGGGATTGCTAAACTCCATCCATTGTATGAGGACAAAAACAACGAGCTAAATGAACTGATATAAAACACTTCTAAAAAAGGTTAGTAATACATAAAAGAAACTACAGCATACAATAATATATTATGTAAATATGGTTAAATTTTATTGCCATTAGTATTTTTTAATAGTATATGTGTAATTTTTATTGTAGATAGTTAGCATAGTATAGTATGAAAATTTATATATTTATGTAAATAGTAAACTGGGAAGTTATATTGAGTTTTATATTGATTTGATAGATTTTCAGGTAATAGCTGATTTGTGTCGGTTATGTGATCTTGCTAATGTAACTCCGATCCATTATCTAGGTGGCGTATTTATAGGAAAAGTGGAAATATGTGGAAGAAAAGTGAGTAAAACTAGTGTTGAAAATTGCCTATGGATAGAAGAGAAATGAAAGAGGAACGGATCTAAAAGAAGAGAATAATATATATAATAATAATTCAGGAATAATAGTTAGAACTTATGTGGTAGAATTTGAGAATTAAATAATAATAGTTAGTTCAAAATTAATGGTTGAAAACAAATTTAAATTTAAATTATTGATAATGTTTATTAATTGAAAATAAGATTTAAAAAAGATTATGTGTTAAAATATGAATTAATTAAAAGAAGAGTTGAAATTAATATTTCAAATAAGAATTAATAAAGAGGGTGGTTAGCTAAGATTTAAAAATAATTATTAAGTAATTAAATTTAATCACCAAACTTCAAATAAAATAACAAAAAGTTGACCAAATTATATACATTTAATTTTAAGAATTAAAAATGATAATTAAAGAGGAAAGAAAGATATGATTAAAATAAGTATTAATTGAATAAAAAAAATTAAAAGATTAAAAGGGGATAATAATTAATTAAACCATTAGAAATAAAAATAAAATTGAAATTGAAAATGTCGACAGGGACTTGGATAGATGGTGATCGGGTAGTGATGGGGTGCTCTGTTAAGGCAGTCCTTGATAAGAAGTCACCAGTTCAATTCCCTGCCTCCATCGGTATGATTTAATATGACCAAAATTTCAATTTAGGAATAAAAGATTTAACATTAATTATAGATATATTTAAAAACAATATTTGAGTCTTTCCAATTTAGCGTGATAGAGATGTAGTAATGTAATGTTGACTTTAACAGTGCCAAGTAGTTCCAAGTACATGTAATGAAGATGTACTAAATATAATGTTGACTTTAACAATTGGTCTAATAATTAATAATTAAGTAGGAATATTTGGACTTCACAAATTAATATGACCAAAATTTCAATTTAGAAATAAAAGATTTAACATTAATTATAGATATATTTAAAAACAATGTTTGAGTCTTTCCAATTTACCCTAATAGAGATGTGGTAATGTAATGTTGACTTTAACAGTTCCAAGTAGTTCCAAGTACATGGTCTAATGAAGATGTACTAAATGTAATGTTGACTTTAACAATTGGTCTAATAATTAATAATTAAGTAGGAATATTTGGACTTCACAAATTATGTGGTCCAATTCTAGCAAAATAGTTATGTGGAAAAGATTTGGACAAGTGGTAGTTGTCTTTAACAATTGGTCTAATAATTAATAATTAAGTAGGAATATTTGGACTTCACAAATTATGTGGTCCAATTCTAGCAAAACAATTATGTGGAAAAGATTTGGACAAGTAGTTCCAAGTGGTGTAATGAAGATGTAATAAATGTAATGTTGACTTTAACAATTATCTAATAATTAATAATTAAGTAAAAATATTTGGACTTCACAAATTATGTGGTCCAATTCTAACAAAACAATTAGATGGAAAAGATTTGGACTTCACAAATTATATAGCCAAATTCTAACAAAACAGTTAGGTGGTCCAATCCTAAAAAACTATATATTAGTTAGCACAATTTTATCCCTCTTAATATAACTAGATTAATATTTCATTAATTATAATTTTCAAAAAATTTAATATATCAAATCATACTACGTATTAGTTGGCACAATTTTATCCCTCTTAATATAGCTAAATTGGTATTTCAGTCATTATAATTTTCAAGAATTTTAATATGTCAAATCATACAAATCCTACCGAATAAAACATTTCATAGATGAAAGAATTGGTATTTCACTCGTTATAATTTTTAAAAAAATTAACCTATCAAATCATAGCGAATAAGACTGTATTAGTTGCACAATTTTATCCCTCTTAATATCTATTAGTTGCACAATTTTATCCCTCTTAATATAACTATAACTAGATTGGTATTTCCCTAATTATAATTTTCAAGAATTTTAATATGTCAAATCATACTGGATTTGACATAGCGGAGAGAGTTGTTGCTTTTCATAAGCTTACAACCTCTATAATAAATTTGTCTTTCATAAAGCTTACAACCTGTATAATAAATTTGTCTGCCTTCAATTTAATGACCTGAAAACCATGTTCTGCCCAGAATTTAACGAGCTGCCTAATATTGTTACCAGGTCTCGTTTTGGTCTGTTGAGCAGCAGAACTGAATGAGGGCCATGTCAAGCTGATAACTTACTTGGTTCCCCAAATCTCCAAAGGGTTTTATTTCCTGCAAACTGTTTGATTTTCATCATAGTCAGGCTGATAGGCTTGACATTTGATGTTGGGTTAGGCATTGTTTATAAGTTTTTGACCTGCAGAACACCAGAATAATTCAAACAACTGTGTCAGTGCTATATTCTTGTTAGGTAAGTCTTAGTTTATAGAATTCCGAAAGTAATGGCAGCTATGTCTCCTTGATATTGCCTTGTTGGGTTCCTAAATACAGAGATAGAGAATTCTGTAAGTACACAGAAAATTTACAGTCCTGACAAGTTTTCTTTGATTAAGTCCATCATGGAGACTGCTCAAAATGGAGGAAGTGACGAGATCCAGACTGATGATCACAAATCCTTCTCCGAAATATCCCTCGGTTTAAACTTACAGACAATTGGGCCATGTTCTAGTATGTCTTCTCAAAGAGGACTCTTAGAAAGCAGCAGAGAGCTCGGAGGTGTAGAGAATAAAGCACAAGCACCGGAGAAGCCTAGGAGGCCGTTTTTTAAATACTTCGGGTGGGAAATCAAGTGGGTGGTTTTGAAGGACGCAGGGAAAGAATGGCTGCGAAATCCGAAGAATTTGGCGCTGTTGATATGGGGGATTGCCGTGGCAGTATCCGTAGCTATTCTCTTTTTACTTAAGGTTGGCCTTCTGAATAGGGCTCTGCCTAAACAGAAACAGAGGGATGTCTGGTTTGAGGTCAATAATCAAATTCTAAATGCTCTCTTTACGCTGATATGTCTGTACGAACACCCAAATCTTTGTTATCATCTTTCACTTCTTATTAGATGGAAACCAAAGGACATTGTCAAGGTTACGAAGGTCTACTGCAAAAATGGAAGTTACAAACCTCATGTAAGGGCGCACATGATGGTAGTAGTGCTACTTCTGCAAGTGGCATTTTTTGCACAGTATGCGGTCTCTGTTCTCAATTGGAGCTATAAGAGATCAGAGCGTCCTGCTATTGGAGTGGATTTGTGCGATGGTGTTTCAATAGGTGCTGCTGTTGCAGCTGGTCTATATTTCATCCTCAGTCCTCTCAGAAAGGATTACGAAGCTGAAAATGATTTGGAGGCTCACGCAGATATTACTCAGATAGATGATAACTCTGTAAATGGCAAATCTGCGTGCATGCTGCTTGAAAAGAGATACACTTTTCATGCAAGAGAGAGTAAAAGAATTGAACCTAAACCGGAATGGCAGGGGGGTCTCTTTGACTGCTGCAGTGATCGTTCTGTTGCATTATTTTCAACATTTGGTGGGTTCTGTGTTTTTGGGTGGAATATGGATAGACTAGGGTTTGGGAACATGTATGTGCACATAGTGACTTTCATTTTGTTTTGCATGGCCCCTTATTGGATCTTCACCTTGTCTGCTCTCAATATTGATAATGAGAATATTCGGAAAGGTCTTGGTATCACTGGGATCATTCTCTGCGTGTTTGGGCTTCTTTACGGTGGGTTTTGGAGGATCCAGATGCGGAAGAGGTTTGGCCTACCTGGCAATGGTCGCTGTTGTGGGCAGCCTAATGTGACAGATCTAATGCAGTGGCTTTTCTGCAGTGTTTGTTCTCTCTGTCAGGAGGTTCGCACTGGAAATTTTTATGAGATCTGTGATGATATACTCTATTCTAAAAAATGCCTTGGCCAAGATTTACAAGACCTGAGAGATGCTTCACCCAGATTGGCTCCCTTGGGTCATGAACCTGGGAATTCACCCTCGCGGATTAAATCGGACATGTCCCCAAATTTGAATCCTCAACCAGCTACAGTGTCGCCAGTTTTGAGTCCTATGCATTATTCCATTGCAAACTCTCTTCCTCCACAGGGTTTTTCCCTTGTCGGGGAAGGGTCGACATTCCCTTTGTCTGACTTTTTTACAGCAGAAACTCATGTTGCGATTTCTCCAGCATCAGAATCAGAGGAGGCACATAACGTGGCAGCTCAAACAGAAAATCAAAAGAGGGACGGCTATCCAATGAATGCACCCATCCCCAGAGGCTGGAAAGATAAGAACAGGGCATTCTAAACCATTGCTTAACGTAATTCTCCTCCTATGGTTGATGGCTGGAAGGTTAAATTGAAATTCCCTAGAAACTTGTCCAGTATTAAGATGCATCTAGACATTGTCTTGTCCTGTAGCTTTCTGCAGTGCCCATTGTCTCAGTTCACACTTCTGGTCTTAATTTATTATGGGGATCTGGTCTTAATTATGCTTTTTGATGAGTTAAAAGGTCGATTTCTGCCTCCATTTCTTTTTTTAATCATGCCTATAGAAAATTCAACTCTGAAATTGATCTCTGGTGACTCAATTGGTGGTTAATAATTTGAGTGAAAAATGAATTTAGAATGGGGATCTGGTGTTATTTTGATCTCTGGCGACTCAATTGGTGGGAATAATTTGGATGAAGGGTGAATTTAGAATGGGTTTTAATTCTGATCTTTGATGAGTTAAAAGGTCGATTTCTATTTTTAACTCCATTGTTTTCTTTTTCTTTTTAAATCATGTTTACTAAGAACTCTGAAATTGATCTCTTTCTAAAGCAGGACTCCATATGGAGGTTCGAAGCTGGTCTGTTTTAGAATCTAAGGATGGGCATACTATTTCAGAATCCATCCTTTCTGTCAGCATCTAGAAATCTCTTCCAAATTGGTCATTACCCTCTTTTATATATACTCGTGGTCAAAAGCTCTTGATGTTATTTAATGGCGCATGTTTGACAGGTTAATTCCCTTTGGTACAAGCTAAATCCCTTAAGATATGTTGGAAAGTTATGATTTCTCTGTGTGTAAAAGTTATCCTTTCCTTTGGAGGTCATATCATGGGGATGTTAATGTGATTTTTATGAGGTTTTTGAATCTGTTTTGAGAATTTGTGATTTATATGAGCAATACTAGGATCACAATATATGTTCTCTATGGACATATGTTGAGACTATTCAGCGACAGAAAATTCTCCGGGGATACTCATGAAATGTTTTGTGCATATGCAGAAGGTAAAGCTAAACTATTTCAACATTTGAACATTTATTCCTGAACCAGATTTGGAGCAGATTTACTAATTACTAGTTGGTGGTCATTAAGGATGATTGTAATTTCAAATAGAATAACACATTCCTTCTCCCACAACCTTGTTAATGCTCCTACTTCCTGCACACCTTCCTTCTCTCACAACCTTGTTAATGCTCCTACTTCCTGCTTTTATAGGGCAGGGAAAATAATTATATCTCTCTTTCTAAGAACTTACACTACCCACCATGTTGGATTATGGCATGGTGGCATGATATTGTTCACGGGAGCCATAATCGCCATAACCATTAAGACAATCTTAATGGTTCAAAATCATTTTTGGTTGTTGGAAGGCATAAAGCCAATATTCATATTTTCCCTTATTTTGTAAATATCTTAAAAATATCCAAATTCATAAATTTATGGGAAGCTTTCTTTTATAATGAATTCAATGTTACGAGAAAATGTGATGCTTATATAGAATTTTTTTTATAAGTAGGAGATATAGTGATATAATGTAAGTTACCACTAGGTCGGTCTAACCATAATGAATACACTAAAAATGAATGTTTACTAGGGCTTTAACATAGCTTTGTCTTTCAAAAAGGCTTTGCCCTCAAAGCTTGTAACTGAGAATTTTCTTCATGACTTGTGCATTTTCCATGTAGCTTTTTCTAAAGGCATATATTCTTCCACTTGATTTGTACTTCATAATGTCTCTATTCCAAATAAATAGAGAATGTTGATTTATAAATTTTTCTAACGTACATCTAATTTCGAAGTTTTGTTTGCACTAGCTTAATTTGTCCCAAAACCTTTTTTAGACAAGATACATCTTGTGAATGTAAGAAGGAAAATCTAACTCATATGCCACTTGTCCAATCCTATGGATAATCTTCGAGGTTCAATAAAATTTTGGAGCTAATTTCTTATTCTTCTTTTGCTTGAATGTAGATTGATTGTAAGGTTGTAGTCCCAAAAATACCCATCACTTTTCTCAAATTGTGTTTCACTTTGATTTTGATGTGTTTGTTGTTTCATCTTGTTTTGTGTCATTTGAAGGTTTTCTTTAAGAATTGTTGAAGTTTCTGTTAGTATGAAAATTCTTAGCAAATGTACTAAATATATTTCATTTAAGCCCACTGGTAACAAGTGACCCTAACAACAAGATGTGGTTGTTTATCTTTTAGATCTGCACTGACAAAAGAATAAAACCTTGCAAAAAAAAAATCATATGCAATCTAAAACATAGAACAACAAGAAATAATTAATGCAATAATCCAATAGAAGAAGATTTTAAATGAATAATCTTTTTATTAATAACACTTGTTGAAGAAGATTTACATATGGGTCTGTAAATCCCCTCCGTGGGATTGATCCTTTGATATCTTTATACTTCAGTGATCTATTTCTCTCTCAATGTGTAGGGAACTCAAAACCAAATTATAACTCAAGTGGGAGGTCAAATCGCATGAGATGATAATGGTGACGATGATAGTGATCATGGTGAAAAATGAATGGAAAACTCTCTTATTTATAAAAAAGTATTGAGCTAGATTAGAAATTGAAAAATAATAAAATACTATTGACCAAATCAAGATCTAACTATTAGGAATACTTTGTTATATTTTTTGGAGAAGTAAAAGATATTCAAAATGGTCAAACATCTTTATTTAGAAAATGATTGAAGTAATTAACAAATAAAATGATTTATTAATCATTTTGCAAGGATTAAAAAATGTGTGAATTTGAAATAATTATTAAATAGTGATTTAACGATTAATTCAGGAATAAGCATATGGAATAATAAATAAATAGTGATTTATTTAATTATTTTAAGGTAATTTAATCAAATGTGACAATGAATAATGATCAAATAATTATTTAATATTTTTTTCTAGAGAAAATTAAATAAATAATTATTTATTCAATTATTCTCCTGGGATTTTAAGATTTTAAAAAGAAATAATTCAATAAAAATGGTTTATTAAATTATTTCTTATGGTGAAAGTGATTTTACTATGATAAAATTAATCTTATATGGTGTATTTCGATCTACCTAGTTATGAATGACTAGGTGATCATTGTTTAGATGATAACAAATTGTCTCCCAATGTACGAGTGTCAGAGGTAAATTGTATGACTGAAATATGTTGCAGGATACACTTCCACGAAACACCAAAGGGGAGTCAGAGAGAGAGAGAGAGAGAGAGAGCTGAAGCAATGCAAGGAAGGATAGAGGAATGGAGGGGGCGAGACCTATTAAGATGATATAAGTCTCTTTTTATTTTGGATTACATGATCTCAAATGAGGCGAGGGAGGCTTATACATACTCGTCGAGATAACTCAGTACAAATAATAATGGTGAGCTCGACAATGTGGGGATGAGTTACAAAGTACATGAAACATGATATGTTGGCATCAATGGGCCAGAAAGTGATACGAAAATACAATGGGTCCCATATACATAATGTGTCTGGAAAAAAATGCTAGGACTGAATACAATAATGTCTGTTGAACTGAGTACATGAGAAATAATGCCCCTCAAGCTGATATGGTGAGGGGGAATCACAACCAAAGAAGCCCTGCTACACAGGAAAGAGCTCTGAATATTTGAACGAGACCTGCATGTTGTGGGCATTGCAAGCGGTGGAAACCAAACCCATCAAATCTATGGAACTGCGTTTGACGCTAGATCATGATCGGCTAACATCCGGGCATGTCAGGGAGTACCTGAAGGGCCACTCCCTGATGAGATCTAGAACATCTCACACGCACCTGACAAATACTAGAACAATCTAATGGATTCCTAGACCATCAAGTGTATGATTCTCTATCATGTAATAATGAGCTAGATTCAACCACACGAGAAACAACCAAGTCAAAGGGCAATAATGATTCCATTCGCTTGATTTGAGGCACCAAACAATTATGAACGCTGGAACCAAGGTACACCACCTTCTAGATCACTCTCCTGGAATAAATGCGTTGAAGACGACATAAGAGGCCCTGCTAGAGGTGAGGATTCCTCAACAAAGGCACGAGGGTTATAGCAATGTGACTGATGCGCTGACACCAGGGGTTGTCACCCTCTACATTATTTGTCTTGTTTTGTCTAAAGGATGAAAAAGGGCACATAGGTTTGCAGCAATATACCAAGCCACAGAAGAACTCAAAGCTAAATCAAACCCCCTCCAATGGGTATTGCTCGAAATTATCTTTCTAACGGTATATGGAACTCCTCAAATGGACTTTGGAATCAAAAGTTAGAGCAGATTGAAGTTACGCTTGAAAAACCAGAAGACAAAGAAAATGCATAAGGGTAAAATCTTGGGTCCTGACAAATCGGTGATCCCGCATATTGGCAATCGGAGGTCCAGGGTGCAACTTAACAATGAAATCATTTCATCGATATGCGATTAGTGATCTTGCACATCGGAGGTCCTGACGGTACGTGAATCGACCACTACAAAGAAATTGCAAGGGAAAATGGGCCGATAGGGTAAAACGTCGGGAGTTGCCTAAAATGTGACAAAGGAATTCAATGCAAAACTAGGGGCAAGTAGGCCTTTTCTCTCTCCACAAATTGGACACGTGGCTGCATAGGATTAGCTCCGATAGGTGACACATGACAGTACGAAGGACATGTCGCATGCTGATATGGCATTTTCAAGTTCCTATGGGGGCATATCTGGGTGACAATTGTCACCACTAATGAAGTGACATATGGCAGTGATGACGTCACCAATCGATAATGCGCTGAATGGCGTAGCAATGTATTGTGCACCAAAAGGAATTCGTCGATAGCAAACCTCCGATTGGGGGGTTCTGATATGAGAGCTAACCCATGGTCACAAGAAGAGAAAGGAATCAAGGGCTAAGAAGAAGAGGTGATCGACAATTGACGATCGCAAGTTTTTGAAGGTCATACCAATGGCACGGGTCAGAAAGTGTCGATTGCGATATTCCAAGTGGACCCAATCGGTAATCGGTGATTGCAAGTTTTTGGAGGTCATACCAATGGCATGAGCCAGAAAGTGTTGATTGCGATATTCCAAGTGGGCCCAATCGATGATCAGAGGATGATCATTATCACTCTTAGTGAAACCTCCAATTGCGATCTGCTGATAAAAGGGGCTTCGACACAGGGGCTGGCCTGCAGCCGCATAAAGAGCCAAAGATCTAAGGGCTTAGCGCAGAGGGTGATCGACAATCGGCAATCAGAAAAACAACGCATCACTCCAGTGAAACCTCTGATTGCAATCCGCCGATAAAGGGGCTTTGATACAGAGGTTGTCCTATAGTCACATAAAGAGCCAAAGATCCAAGGGCTTAGCATAGAGGGTGATAGACAATCGGCAATTGTTGAAACAATGCATCACTTCCAGTGAAACCTCAAATTGCGATCCACTGATAAAGGGGCTCTGACACAAGGGTTGGCCCACGGGCGCATAAAGTGCCAAATATCCAAGGGCTTAGCGCAGAGGATGATTGACAATCTGCAATCGGCGAAACAACATATCACTCCATAGTGAAACCTCTGATTGCAATCTTCTAATAAGGGGTCTTTGATTCCATGCTAGCACATGGTCTAGAACAACTTAAAGGACTAGGGGCACCTATCCATTTACAATGGAAAATAGCCCCTGGACAGGAGTCTAAAGGCCCTATCACCTTAAAGCTAAGAACATGGTCATAGCCCCCAGTCATATACTGAAAGGGCTCAAAGCAAAAGGGGCCTAAGGAGAGCAGATCTCGTTGTTTAAAAAAATTTTGTAGTGTTAAGTGTCCATATTGGAGAATCCCCAATATCACAACATGGTTATTTTATGAAGTGTGTTTCATTCTGATAACATGCTACAGAGATTTGAAGGTGTATGGGTCGACAGTGTTAGTGTTAAATGAAAGCATAAAGCGATAGTAAATCAGTATGGGGCTCAATGAAGACTTAATGCCTCATCATGAAGCTCCACCCAGTCATACAATGCATGACTTCCAAATCAATCTCTGCTTCCACTCTAAGAAAAGTCAACACAGTTGATCTCTTCCCAATTCGGAGAGTGGTGAAGCCAAACAGTTAAGGTGAAATAGATAAGCGAACTGGCTGGATCATTGAGGCAGAGATGTGGCCTGAGCAGAGGCCATAACAGGGGCGCCTCGGAGATATTTTCCTTCCATCATCATTCTTTTTTCCTTTTTCTCATTATTCTGTAATTTCTATATTTTCAAGAACGTAATCAAATTTGAATCAAATCATTGTGGGAAGCAACCTTCGCACACTGAGACAACTGGAGCTCGAGATGGGATATTTTGTAACTGTTAATTCAAATCTCCCCCTCTTCTTATAAATAGGGGGGAGAATCACTTAATAGAGGTTCTGAAATTTTTCACATGCAGTGGTTCAAATTCTGTGATTCTACTTTGGTTCTAATTGCCTATTCATGAGAGACTCGAGCAATGTATGGCTAAATGTAATGCACTGATATATTGGACTCATTTGAGGATTAATGAAACTCTTTGGTGATTCCAATCATGGTTGTAAGCATTATTTTTTCCTTTCTGTAAATCCCATTTCATGTATGTTTCTCTTCTACTGAAATTGTATGATGAATCTCTCAGTCCCATTCTCTCATGATTATATGTATGTTGCTAAGTAGTAACAGTACCTGTGTTATTTAAATATTTACTTATATACCTTTAAGAGCACAGATTTACATATGTTGATTAGTGATAAGTGTATCCTTGAGCTATAGAACATGGAACCTTAATTCGCGCTCCGCAATTCGTGTCATTCCATCTCTTCTGTGTTCCATCCCTCTGCCGGAACATTGTTGTGTAGGATTCCGTCTTGTTTATAGCCCTATGCATCTATTTCTTTCATTTCCCTCCTCTTCACCTTTAATACAACTTCAATATTAAGCTACTCATTGTTATGTGTCGGCCATCAAAACAACACATTCCTTTTTGAGATTAGCCTGATTCACCCCTTGTATTTGGATCCATGTGTCTGTTTGAGTTCACCTTCATGAAAGACTATTGAACCAAACCCCCATTTATTATCTTTCCAAATTATGTGACAATTGAAGTGCAACAGAAACCCCTCACCGATAATCTTCCATGCACTTCTCACTTTAAGATGTCCTAGGCACTAGTCTACAATGAACCCAGAGGTAGTCTCTAGGAAGATTTCTATATCTCCTGAAGCACTTATGCTACATGTGCTAGAAAAAACGACAATGCCACAGTTAATGATGGAAGGATACAAAATGAGAGGCATATTGAAAACTTCCCTTGTTAGAGCATTATATGCATTCTTGACTTGGCAGTGACTGACTCGATTCCAGAGGGGATGGTTAATTACTCAGACGAAGGCTTTTCAAAGGAGTAGTATAGTTGGAGGCCAAACATTAGCACAATGGGATGAATGTGACACAAAGATGTATGGAATACTGTAACTGGACCCAAGAGGACTTGAAACAGACTCCATAGATACAAGGGTGATTCATCTATGATGCTCTGAACAAGGGTGATTCGATGATGTTGCCATACCGGGGAAGGCTCAAAGTGGACCATAAAAACATGAGTAAAAATTGTTACTCATGATGAAAATCGACACATGGGTTGACCAGTGCAAAGATAAAGTGGTACCAGAGTATATGCAACGCATATGAAGAAATTTAATCTTAACAGGCAGTAAAGTGAAGCCTCGTGGAAAAAATGGCTTCTTAGTAAAATGTCAATTACTAAAAACAGAAAGAGAACCATTATAGAACTCAGTGAGAGATTTCCAATGGCTCTGACGGTTCATCAAACTGAGTTACGGTTTCACTAGGGGAATTTTGAAGTCTAAATTAAGCATCCTAAAGAAATAATAAAATAATAGCTAAACCAATAAAATAATATTTATGAATTTTCAATTCACTTTTTGCACCATAATCTATGTAATCATGGTTAAATTCAATTGAAAAGTTGTACTAAAATAAAATTAATAAAAAAATTGTATTGATGTGACTATAAATAAAAATAAAAATTTCAAGAAAAAGATATTATCATTGAACAACTAATGCATTTGTACTTAAATAACTTAAAATAAATTATACATATAAATTCTTAAATTCTTAATTGTATAATATATTATTAATTAAAAACTTATATTATTTAAATTATATAACAACATATAATTAAAATACTATATAGAAATCAATAATTTCTATAATATAATAAATGTGATATTATTTTATGTATTAATTTTATATTACATATTGATTAGATTTGATTTATAACCTAAGAACAAAATAATATATAATATAAAAAATATAGTATTCTATTATATTTAGATTATTTTTCATAACATTATATATCATAATATATAATATTGATACAGTCATAATTAAATGAATTGAATTGTATTTAACATTAAAGATAAAATACATTGAAACAAATTTAATTTTATTTATAAGTAGGTTTATTATATACGTATACATATTGACTTATAATTAAATTGAAATTATATATTAAATAAACGAAAATGAATATATAAATTTAAAAATAAATAAATGAAAATATACAAAATATAATATTTATTAAAAAGTGTGTAAATGTTTGAAGATTGTATAAAGACATGCATTGTTTCTTTTAAAAAATATGAAAGGACAATAAAAAGATTTTATTAAAAAAATGTGAAATGACATTTATTATGAGTATTTTATTTGACGATTTTAAAAATACTTAGAGCACTATCATGGTTAGCCATGAGATTTTATCCATCATTGAGAATGTGACAAGTAAGTACTTTTAACTCAAACAATGCCACCTCAACCATGGGAGATGATGTCATCCCCTAAAATGTGATTGGTTCTCATAAAGTAAATTTTGATTGTACATTTTCCTTAGAAGGCCCATTTTTCACCTCAAAATTCCTCTAATGGGTTGCAATGGGTGATGAAAAAACTAGGGTTTTTCCTATAAAATGGCTTGTTGCCCCCCAAATCCAATTCATTTGCATAGTGAGTTGTTGGAGAATCCAAAGGAGGAGAAGGCCTTAAATATTAAGGAGATCACAATGAAAAACTAACCGTCATAATTCAGATCTGTAAGTTGGAGGTAGGTGGCCTAACTTTACTCATCAATTTTGGTGAATAAGACTTTTAGTTTAGGGCTTCAACTTACTAGGGGAAACCCTTGCTATTCCTTACAGTCGCAATGCACTTGTTGGACCCTGTTCTTCTTTTTGAAACACATAAAATGGGTCAAGAAGTACATCCAATGCAGATTTGAGGGAAAAACACTGTGTTTTGGGTTGAAGGGAAATGGGGGTATGGGGGTCTCTATTAAGCTGAAGCTAAGAACTAGGAGTGGATGCTTTTGACTCTGAAATAACAAAAGATAATGGTATTTTGCAGGTATGGTGGAGCTAAAGCTGGTATAGCGGGAATAAGATTTTGATACTCTTCGTGCGGAGGTTCAGGGGAACCAAGCAGTTAGAGGGACTTTGACGTGATATGGGTTACTGAAGTTCTTGGAGAACCCATTGATGAGGGATGGTGAGCCATTATTGTTTAGGATTGTTAGTTATTGGGATCTAGCGCAGGATCCCTTTGTGATACCGGGACATAGGATCGATATCTCTATCCAGGACATATAATTGTTGATAGGATTACCATCCTTGGAGGTGGCGAGTGAGATACATACAGTACTCCCTCGTGAGAAGCATATAAGGGAGTTTGTGGAGCATCATTATGTACTTGGTGCTTGTGAAAAAGGTACTCAGATTCAGGACTTGGAGAGACTCGAGACATGGGCTATAACTGTAGTAGTGGTGCAGATATTGAGTAGTCATGTCTTTCATCACATCACTGGGGGGCAGATGATGCTTGTAGAGAGTGTACTAGCAGGGACCTACTTTGGGTGGGTCGAGATGATGTTGTCATTGAAAGGATAGTTAGGACTATGCAAGTGACATACCAATGATAACTATTCATTTGCGATAGTTGTGTGCTCATTCTTCTTTAAGAAGATCCTAACTTGCTGTTCACATGTACAGATCCATGATAGAGGCCCACAAGAACCCAAGATGCTCCATTGGGGGAAACTACTATGACGAGGTGGAGGGGGGGTCAGACAAGTGTTTTGACCTAAGTTCTTTCCTCATTAGGACCAAATGCCACTTTGACTATCGATATAGTGGAATGAACTTGTTGATCAGTGATTGTCATTGATGTCAACCCAAGCAGCACCAAGGGCTACCCAAATCTTGGATGGGAATTTTGACTTGATAACTTACTCTATTCTAAGTCAAAGATCTTCTAGATGGATTCTACTTGTCGATATGTTTCCACTAATATATGGCATGCCACGTAATCCTTCATGGTTTGAGAGATATTCGTGTTTGAATTTAGTAAACCTAGTTAGTGGGCTAAAATCCTATGGGGTTGTGGCATGGCATTCATTTGGTTTGGTCATTGAATATTCAATAATTAATAATGTTTTTTATTTTCTTAAAATTCCTCTAATGTTCACTTGTTGAGGACCCTCTCAAATCAATACATTCATATAAATAATGACCCACATATCCTCCTCTAGTAGGGATGCTATGGCTTCAAACAGGTCATCGTGAGATTTTCTCTATAACCTTCCCTTTATTTTGTGAAGCTTCAGAAGATGAAATTAAAACCCATTTGATCCAACATCGTGATTAGCCTCATGATGAAATTTCAGATCTTGGTTCTCTATATTTTTGGAGATATGATCTCAGGAAGTTAGGGTTTTTGCAAGCTCCCGAATTCCATGTCAAACAGGGGACATTGGGAAAATCATCATAACCTTCTCTTTGAGAATTAGATTCAAATTTAGTAAGTAGTCAAAGAAATAGGACAAACTTTAGTTTGTTGAGTAGCGTTTTTGGGGCCGAAGGTCGCAACAGTGACACATGGCACTTCGTACAAGTATTCTATATTGAACCAGTCCATAATCAAGTCATCATGGGAGATTGGGCATAACTCTCTCTTGAAGAATCCAATATTGATCAGACTTGTGGGGTTGGAAATAGGACTCAGAGGGCTACCATAGGACGGAATTTCAAACCATAGAGATCCAAAATTACATAGACACAACAGATTCAATATCGATCTCTTAGAAGGAAAGAAAAAACATGTATTCAAGGATCATTGCAATAAGGACCACACATCAACAGTCAAGGGTAAGTCTCCTACAACAAAGTATGTATGATTAATGTTTACATTTGAATTTTTAGTATCATCTCAGACATATTTTTTTGCAGGACAATGTAAGTATATACAGTGTCTCAGTTATATCTCTATCTCTATATGTCACAGGTAGTTTCTCAGATTTCCTATTCTTGATGCTACACCTAGTTTACCAAATATATATGATGTTGTAAGTTCATGTTACTTGTCTTGTCATAGTTGATAGAATGGTCTTTGTTGTTGTACTTAGAACTTGGTCCATCACAAGTCTAGGGTCTATCATCAATTTTTATTGTATATATCTTTAGGTCAGTTTTGGATATAGTCTTGCACAGAGTCCAGGCCTGTATCAAGTGTAAGATTCTTTGTCTACTGCTGCAACAAGTCAACAACAAAAGTGAAAATCACACTTCAGGTAAGCATTGTAATTTAAATTTGTATTTATTTATTATTATGCACTTACATGTGTTTTGCAGGCAGAGATAAGTTGAAGGGTATTTTCTTTTGTTTTGGGATTGGTTTCATCGGGAAAATTTTGCATGCAGGTAGAAGGATATTAAATTACAACATCAAGCAAGAATTCAAGAGAAGAAGTTGTTTAGTCAATTTAGTGTTCCTAAATTGATGTCATTAATTGTCAACCCGGGGCTCGTAAGCTGATGAAGTGAAGGTGTACTATATGTACTTAAGCAACCTCTTAGAGATTTTTGTCGTTTGGGTGGTTGTTTGTGGTTAATTTATATTCCTAAGATGGAGTGATGTATTTATAAACAGATGAGTGATGGTGTGTGTAAGGTGAATTCTAGATGAGTGAAGGTGTGTGATTAGTGGTTTCTAACTACTTGCTGAAAGGAAAAACTTGAAGGAAATAAATGAATTAAAATGAACTAAAAGCAAAGAAACACTTTCTAATGGCATTAGACACCATTCATGCTGCTGCAAATAAAAGGTAAGAAAATCACTTAAAAGACCAATGATAATGTTTCTCTTCCTAACTCTCTGCCTCTAACACATAGTACTGTGTAAGACACGATTAGGAAGTAGCTAAAGATAAGTCTAAGAAATGATAAAAAAATGAGAAAAATCTACTTTAAAGACTAGTTATAATGTTTTGTTCTTTCTAACTCTCTGCCTCTAACACATAGTACTGTGTAAAGCACGATTAGAAAGAAGTTAAAGATTAGTCTAAAAAGTACCCAAAGCTGGCTGCAAGTTATTAGTATTCTGATCTCTAAAAGATAGACAATTTATAATAAAGAGACCATTCATATGTTAGCAGACAGATTTGAGAAATAAAACTAAAAATCAGCTATGAAAATAAAGTAAAGGCAGCAAATTTGAATCTGTCAACTGAAACTACCACTAGATATAAAGCAAATACATAAACACACAAGCAATCCCGGGTTAAAAACCTACAAAAGAACAATGTTGATCAGCTTAAAATAAAGGCTGGAAATGAAATAACATGAAAGTAAATTATGCTGTACATGTGTCAAGAAAAGGAAATGTTGAATGGAAATAAGGAAATGCTGAACATAAAATACTATACAAGGCTAACATGAACAGGGGCCCTCCATTCATATAACCCAAAGAAGACTCAAGGTATTGAAAACTTCAGAACAACACTGCTTCTATTACTCCATGTGCAGAAAATTACAGTCAAGAGTGCTAGAACAACACTATTAAAACAGAGTCTTGGAATGCACTAAAATTATAACAAGTTCATAAAAACACAGCAATTAAAAAGTTATATAAGCGTACGCAGACGCAAGTTTTTATAGGCATCTGAAAGATATCCTAATGCGTACAGCTAAAACTGAAAAATAACTGACTGTCATGCGTAATTAAGGTTCAATTAACACGTCATAAGCCTGCGTGGATGAGCTGGAGGTTCTGGTCGTTATGGGCATTGAATCCAGAGTTGGATTATGTCCCCCACAACCTGTGTAACACGGACAAGTCACCGTTTGAAATGACGTGACCCAACAGCTTACACATCACCGTTAAGCTGCCTTTGTTGACCGTAACTTGACCCTTGTTGACCGGAGGTACAGATGACGTGGATGGCTGAACAAATAGCACAGGAACCTCGAGCACCTTGATTTCTAAGTGCCCATGTGGCTCATTTGGCAAAATGACACGTGGAACCTTGAGATTAACAAAAAGGCTGCGGGATCATCAGATGGCTGCGGAATCAGCAGATGGCTGCAAAATGCCTGTAAATATGTCAAAATCTAAACAAAACAGTCACACATTAGCAAAGCTCACTTGATCATGCTTAATGACATCTAATGTAATGATCTGGGTGGTCTTACATTGAAAATGAGGCAAAAGAGAGAGGTAAGTGATGAAAAACAGTAGGTAATAGTGGATGATGAGGTGTAAGTTAGAGGCTCTACAAGTCCCAATAGTGGATAGTATGGTATCGCCTTGACTACGGTTGCCTCCAGAGGTAAGTAAGATTTCCTTGTTGGAAACAAGGGTGTGACCTTGAAAAAAGTCAAGGAATATGCATGGAAAGGCTCTAACACAAGGAAGGGGAGAAGAGTGCACCACTTAAAAGCCTGTAATAATATGCAGCTAGAAAGGGAACACACAAGCTGAAAGACATCACGAGATAGAAAGCAGAATAGTCGACAATCCAAAGTGATGAGTTAAACCAACAACATGATTTGATAAAATTCATACAAACACATATGAAATAGTCCATAGATACATGTGTAAGTTACAACTACATACATTGTTAGAGTAACCAAAATAGTTGAACTACAATAACAATACATGCATGAAACGTGTTGGCTCTGTTATATTAAAAGAGTGAAAGATCCAATCATACATACAACCATGACAGCCACTAGCCCTAATTGTGGAACATTACAGTCAATGTTTCCTGCTCCTCCAAAGAGATGTACTCTCTCTACATTATGCCAAAGCCAAGGCGCATTATAATACACTCCAAGCTTTCTATAGGTTATACCTATTAGAAGCTTAGCTCCCAAAAGCCTTGTTGTATCAGCTACAATCACCCTCCAAAATTTTGCCCTAGCCTATTTTGGAGCCTCCCTACCAACCTTCACAGCATCTTGCCTTGCTTCGTCAAGTCCTCAAGCTTCAGTGTCTTTCTTGATCAAAGGCAGCCTGTCGATCATAGTTTGAGCTTTTCCCTTCACGGGCTGCTCACCCGGACTTGGTCCAGCTGTAGGCTGAGCAACTTCCCAATGAAATTTGCACATTTTTGGAGGGCAACCATCCTTTCCCTCCAGAAATTGTGCAATTCCCTCTGACTACCTGTTGGGCTCCAAGATTGCACAATCCTTCCAGCCAACCCTCCCAGTAGGAATTGCGCAATTTTTCCCATCAACAGGCAGTTCAGTGCGGGGTTTGCACAAATCTAGGCAGCAGTCACCTGTTGGGCACATAAATTGTGCAATCCATTTGGGCATTAATCCCAGCTTACAATTAGGAATGTGCATTTTCCCCAAGCAGTTGAGCACTGGCATGCATGGACAATCCGGTTGACTAGTTCCACCCGGGACCGAAGAAACTTGACTTGCATGCATGCATGACTTAATCTTCCTGGAATAGCAAGAGACAACATGCAAAGGGCATCCCATGATTCAGGGAGCTATTTTTAGTAGCTAAGGGTTACATGAAAAGTTGTTTTAGAAGTTTCCGTCCAAGTGTCACTTTTTCCTAGATTTGTGGCATGTGCGTCATGAGACCAAACTTATCTATTTCACCCATCAGAGCTCATTCATTCACATTGATATTTGAGCTCTAACATCTCACAACACATCTAGGACTCTTCGACACATCCAACTCAGTTATTCATGGGTAAGTGGCCTCAACTTGTCTTTTTCAACATTTTTGTTTCTTTTTGCATATTTTCTTGTGTGAGTGTTATTTTCTTGATTTCTTCGAATGTCTGCTGTTGTTTACATTTATTCTAGCATGTCTTAGCTCTATTTCAATTTTTGTTGCTATCTCACTGCTGTCACATGCATGAAACTATTTTTCACTGACGTTCACCAAACTGGCGAATGACCTCACCCACATGCATGTTGATCTACTTGCTTGATCTTCCATTCATGTTTTGAATGTCCTATTTATCACTTCTACTATCACTTAGTGTCGCCATGAATTTCATCAACTTACGTGCTTTCAGTTGCCCGTCGGTGAGTCGAGCCAACCTTAGCTTGGTCTCTGCCTTCACCAAGGCTGGATTGCACAATCTGGATAAGGAAGGCTTCCCTTCCCCTCTAGATTTGTGCATTCTGGCCTGGCAATGGCCTCATGGAATAAATTGCTCATTTCTGGAGGTCTGTGGGTACTTAGCCCAAAAAATTGCACAAATTTGTCCCTGGGCTAGCAGTCTTTCCCAATTGGAATCATGCATTCTGCAATCCCAGCAGCCAACTGCCCAACTGGATTGCGCATTTTGCAGTTCTAGCAGTTAGTTAGTCTCTCAGTAGCCCAGACTGTGCCTTGTGCAGTCTTGGCAGTCAGTCTCTCGACCTCCTGGCTGAAATTACACAACCTTCATGATCATTCACCCAGGTATGTTGCAAGTCAATTCTCATGTTCATTTTGGTTTTCGACTGACAGATTTCTTGCTATGAGTGTTTCCATGTCTCTAGGTATCATAGGTGTTCATCTTCCTCTCAGCAATATAGTTATAATTATTTCCAAGAGAGCAGAGAAAAAGACACAGTTCAGAGCACGCTTGGGAATGCAGTTGATCAAGTGTCCATGGGATTACCTGCTCATGAAGAAATCAAGTTGTTCATGGACAAGGACATCAAGCAGCAGCATCACACATAGCAGCATCATGAACAACAGCTGAAGGCAACATACCAAATGCAGCGAACTCAACAAATGAAGTGAATGCAAGAGGAAGGTTGTTAACAACATAGAGGCAGAACAAACTTGCAAGATCAAACAGATCCACTGATAATGAAAGAAAATTTGGAGACTCAGGCTATGAAGTAATGGCATGACATGAAGATCGCACGAAGGCAGAAGATGGAACAAAGAAGGAGTTGGATGTGCTGAAGCAGTAACTCTGGAAGAACATGAAGCTACATGAGTTGCTATTAGAACAAGAATAGCAGTGGGTGCAACATGCACTCACAAATGAAACTAAGCTAGTACAAGTTAAGGATCCACCCCAGCAACTGACATAGAACAAGCATGGCGAGAAGTGTTGTTGATCGCATGCAAAGGATCCAACAACATGCATGTTATTGAGCACACACATGTAATCCAACCCATTCGACACACTCACCAAGGTCAAGACAAGAAGCAAGTCCAACTGGGGTTGAACATGTACTTCGGCAAGTTGATGCGCATGACCACCAACGCACACTTGGAGATCAGCACAGACATTATGCATCAATGTGTTTCCAATTCAACCATACCCAAGAAGACCATGTGCATGTTAGCAGATGCGTTGGATGAAGGGGCCGAAACAATGCACCAGTTGCAATGGAGGCAAGAGTTCGCTTGAGAAAAATGTCACCATGAGGTGCACGCACACCATCGCAGACGACCAAGCTTGGCATCAGCTCACCAACATTTTCCTATCACAAGCATGTCAAAGAGTTGGTCTCACCACAGTGGACCAAGTGTCAGTGATGTCTTGCAAGGCTTGATCAAGCCATGTTGTCTCACATGAGTACATGTGCATTGTAATGTTGAGTCATGTCAAGTGTAAGTCAAGTGTCAATAGTTGGATGTAACAGTGATAGAGTAGGTGAAGAGTCATGAGGGTAGTTGAACTCACACAAAGGGGAATGTCAAGGGTCACCCCGCCCTTTGCTATAAATAGTCTCTCATAACTCATTTTATAGGCTTTTGGTCAACCAAGCTTCTACTAAGACTATCTTGAAGAAGGATTGGACAGTATTGTAATGCACCTTGGCTTCTCCACTGCACAGAGCTAGTACATCGCTTTGGAGGAGCAGGTGGATGTGGCTGTAACGTTCTACTGATAGGGCTAGCAGGTTTTCATGGTGTATTATATGATTGTGACTTACATTTCTTTATATAATAAAATCCAGCACATTTTCATGCATATGTTGTTATTGTAGTCGCACTGCTTCGGTTGCCTTAATGATATATTATGTTTAACTTACGTACTTATGTATGAACTGATTCACATGCAATTATATGAATATTGTTGTTAATGTGTTGCATATGTTGTTAATGTTGTCACCATCTGTGTCGACTATCGGCCACCAAACAGACCTTTCTCTAAACCTTGTTATATCAACCATCACAATCATCTTAGACTGAACCATGAGTGTTGTTCGTGTTATCTTACCTTGTATGTTGGGACTGTCGCATCCATGTCAACTGCTCTACCAGAAGTTGTGCATTTCCTTTGTGTTGTGTGTTCATAGCTGACTTGGGACTGATCCCTTTCAACCTGAAACTCACTTTCACCTCTCTCTCCCTTTGAAGTGTTGGAACCTCTCATACTCATTCCTTGAATCACTGCATCAGTCACACCCTTTCTACTAACAGAGTTATCTTACTTGCCTTTGTACGACATCATGGTCAAGGCATTACCTTAAGACCCACTATTGGGACTCCTACACCAAACGGTCTGAGGTCTAATTGGGACTTCTTACCAGGAAGATCCCCTTGACATGTTGGCAGGTCCAGCACCATCAACATTTTTGGTGCTAGAAGGAGGGCCTGATGACAAGCAGTGTCCTCTCAACTAGTTTTGAACCTTTGCATATCTTTCATGGAATCTTACATTCTTCTTCCCCCGAGGTCTTTTTCGAATTGTGAAGATGTATCCATCTTGGGGAAGCTTTTCAATCTCTTGTCCACTCACACGTACAATGGTGAAGGCGAAGTGGCCTGACCTAAGCACTTACATAACTTACTTTCCATGATTTATGAGGAAGATGGGTTTACTGACGAACAGGTCAGTCTGCTACTTGTGTTCACATTTCGTGAATCCCCATATCGTTGGGTGATCAGCCTATTGGTTGACACCATGCACTCATGTAATTACTTCTGTGATCTTTTTGAAGACACATTCCATCATTTTGATCCAAACCATCTTGACTAGAAACTGTTACAGCATCAAAGGGCTCTGCATGAATCTGTTATTTATTTTTGGCAGCACTTTCGTGACTTACAGTTTCAAGCTCCGAAGAGCCAGATGAAGTTCACTTATCTTTGGGACCAGTTCGAGTATTGTCTTAAGAAATCTAATCATCCCAAGAGAAAGCTTGATGTCAAGCCTTGCTAAACCTTCTTTGTTGATGGAATTGTGCAATCCCATGTGGGAGCAGGCACTGTCTCAATAGCCTACCCGCTTCCCTTTCATTCAACAGTTCCACCATTGCCCAGTGATTTTGAGGATCGTGTTCGCACATCTTCTCATTCTTCACACCCTCCCAACATCACTCCACTCAATTTTCGAACAGAGTTGGTTGTTAGTCCTTTGAGTTCCCATGTGCATTCTTTTCTTCGACCTCCGTCTTCACACCCAAGTGTTCCTCCAGATGATGTTGTCTTGTGTTCATCCATTCCGGACTCTTCACTTGTCGTGAACGAGGAAAAACCCACTAACAGAGTTGATGTTGCACAACCAACATGTGTTGTCATTCATGAAGAGTATGAGTGGGAGCTTGAACATCAACACTCGGCGAAAGTTGACTCCCTTTCATCTGAGCCCCCTCCATTTCTTCTTAGCTTCTTCGGTGAACCTGCCATCCATGATTTTGTATGTGTGTCTTCATCTACGAATGCACCCATTGTTGACCACTCGCAGGACTCACTGGATGCTAGTCCATCAGTCGACAATGAAGGCGATAAGTTATTCATTGAAGATCTATTTGATCCTTCGTCTGTCTTTTTCAGAAACACAGAGGATGGTTTCACTCGCTTTTAATCTACCCCTCTATTCGATTCATCTGATCATGAGGATGTTGAAGAATTCATTGATTTTTCTGATTGTGGCGGTCATGATCCATTTTCTTCCATTTTTCATCATGATCATGAATCTATCATAGTTGATCTTTCAAATCCATTGGTTTATGACGATCTACCTGATGAGGAAGTTGAGACACCCAAGACTGTCGAGGCACTTCAGCCCGAGTTGATGATTATGTCAGGCCCTCGCTCTCTCGAGGTAAGTGTCACTTTCGATCATGAAACTATTCAATCACCCAAGGCTCCTCATCACTCATCTGTATGCATTGAAGATCCATCTTACACAAATATCACACTTCTTCCACTCAAACTGCACGATCCCATTGCTCATGCATTGGAAGAGTCTTACATTCCAAGCACTCGTACGCAATGCAAGTTATCTTGTTTCTTTCGTTTGCTTGCATGTCTCAGTCAAGAGTGCGCTTTTGCTTGAAAGTTACACATAGTGTCACACAGTACCATGATCAGTCCACGAACTGTCCATCATGCACATGCACTCACTTATATCCTTTGGGCACTTTGAAACACGAAGTGTGGCTATCTTCATTGTCATATCTTTCTTGTATGCTGGTCCACACAACAGGGTTACTCGCGGACCAAGCCTTCACTCACATGGGTCTACCAATGCACTAGTGGTTGCATTAAAAGTATCACTTCACGTGATCAGTGCCATGCACCATTAGTGTAGGAGGAATAGTGTTTGCTTTCAGATTTTTGCTTTCATTCTTGTTTACTTTCATGCTTTGTTTGCTTGTTTGTTTTCTTTCTTGTTTGTTTGCTTTATTTGCTCTCATTTTTGCTTCTACTTTTTCTTTGCTTTGTTGTTTGTTTCGTTCATTCGTAGGTTAGTTTGCATGAAACCATGTGTGACTCTTAAAATGAGCTAGGTAAAGTACAAGAAGGTTTGTACAACTATCTCTACTTGGTTATTTGTCATCTTGCCTGTGTATGATGAAATTGTTACTCTTAGTCTATGATACGTCGAAGGAAAATACGAACTCTTCAAAGTGAACCTTGGTATAAACACAATGCTTGCGCACTAACTAGTGTCACCTTCTCTAGTCGATTGTTTTTGGGTTAACCCTTGTTAGCCCAGTCAAGTAGAGTAAGGTGAGGGAGGAAAAATTAACAGGCATGTCAGAGATATAATAAACTACTTCTCTACTGGAACAACCTCCTCTGCTCTCAATAAGTTGGGATCCCTCTTCCACCTCTGAAATGAATGAGTTCTATGCACAGTAAAAATGAAAAAATGAAAAAATGAAAAGTCAAAAAATTCAAAATGAAAAATAAAAAAGGCAAAATAAGAGAAAGGCTTCTTGCGCAGGGAGGTGATGCAAGTAACTCTGCCGAGGTACTAACTAGGCTCGCTGGAAGCAGAGCCATGCTTGTGCTCCTATGTGACTCCATCGAGGTACTGCCCAGGCCTACTCATAGTGGAGCAACACCAGAGATGAAACTAAGACTTTGATGACTATATTGTTTGCATACCTATATACCCCTCAACCCCAATCAAAACAATTATGTTGCCTTGGCTTAGAATGTATGTCAATCGACCAAGAGTCTGGTAGATGCTACATCTTACAATCAAGTTAGTGTGAAGCCAAGATGAGCTAAGAACTAAATAATACTTTCGAGTTGTTAGACTTTCTTTTCATGAACAAGGTCCATTCAGAGAGTTGGAGCTCTACCAGTGTGTTGCCAAGTGTTGTAGTAGCTACAACCACCCTCCAAAATTTTTCCTTAGCCTGTTTTGGAGTCTCCCTACCAACCTTCATAGTATCTTTCCTTTGCTTCATCAAACCCTCAAGCTTCAGTGTCTTTCTTGCTCAAAGGCAATCTCTCGATCACAGTTTGATATTTTCCCTTCATGGACTACTCACCTGGACTTGGTCCAGCTGCAGGCTAAGCAGCTTCCTAGTGAAATTTGCGCATTTCTGGAGGGAAACCATCTGTTCCCTCCGTGAATTGCACAATTCCCTCTGGCAGCCTACTGGGCTCGAGGATTCCGCAATCCTGCCAGCCAACCCTCCCAGCAGGAATTTGCAATTTTTCCCATCAACAAGAAGTTCAATGCAAGATTTGTGAAAATCTAGGCAGCAGCCAACTATTGGACCTAGAAATTGCGCAATCCCCTTGGGAAGTCAGCCTAGCTTACAGCTAGGAATGCACATTTTCCCCAAGCAGTTGAACACTAGCATGCATGGACAATCCAGTTGACTAGTTCCACCCAGGACCGAGGAAACTTGACTTGCATGAATGCACGACTTGACCTTCCCAGAATAACAAGAGACAACATGAAAATGGCATCCCATGATTCAAGGATCTATTTTTAGTAGCCGGGGCTTACATGTTTCCCTCCAAGTGTTCCTTTTTCCTAGATTTGTGGCATGCGTGTCCTAAGACCAAACTTATATATTCGATGCATCAGAGCTCATTCATTCACATCGATCTTCGAGACCTGACATCCCACGACACATCCAAGACTCTTCGACACATCCAACTCAGCTATTCACAGGTAAGTGGCCTCAAATTGTCTTTTTCAGCATTTCTGTCGCTTTTTGTGTATTCGCTTGTGTGAGTGTCGTTTGCTTGATTTCTTTGAATGCCTACTGTCATTTACATGTATTCTAGTTTGTCCTAGCGTTGTTTCAATTTTCGTTGCTATCTCACTGTTGTCGCATGCATGAAACTATTTTTCATTGACGTTCACCCAACCGACGAATGGCCTCACCGGCATGCATGTTGATCTATTTGTTCGATCTTCCATTCATGTTTTGCATGCATTGTTTATCACTTCTACTATCACTTAGGGTCACCATGCATTTCATTGACTTACCTACTTTTAGTTGCCCATCAACGAGTCAGGCTAACCTTGGCCCGATCTCTACCTTCACTAAGGCTGCATTGCGCAATCTGGATAAGGAAGGCTCATTGTCCCCTCCAGATTTTCACATTCTAGCCTAGCATTGGCCTCCTAGACTGAATTTTTTAGGTCCCTATACTACCAGTGTAACCCCTTATTGTTATTAGTACAACCCCCTTATTATATTTTTGTGCCCATGTAGTCCCCATATTGTTATTATTGTGCCTCATAGAAGATCACTATTGTTATTATTGTGCCCTTACATTATTATTGTTAGGTCAACTCTGATTATATTATGACTCCTTAGACTCCTATATATAGAAAGGAGGTCTTGTCATTTGTATCATCCAAGAATTTTTCATTTGTGTAATGTAAAGGAGGTTTCCATTTTGAAGAGGCTTATTTATAAGGTATTTATCTATCTTTTCTATATTTTTGTGAGCTAGTTTCATAACATTTGGTATCAGAGCTTTGCATTCTAGGGTTTTGCTAGTCCAAACAGGTCATCGTGGAATTTTTGCTATAAAAATTTCGCTACAAAGTTTCAGAAGCTTAAAAAAACCCATTTGATCTGAAATCTTTCTAAACCTCGAGTCCGAATTTCAAATCTTGTTGCGCTAGATTTTTGGAGATATAGTTCAATAAATTTAGGGTTTCGGCAGGCTCCTGAATTACATCACAAACATGCAACCTGGGGAAAATAGTCATAACTCTTGCTCGGAGCATTTGATTTGAAGTTTGTAAAAAATGATAGAACAAAGATGAACTGTATTTTGTTGGGTATGAGTTTTAGAACCTAAGGTCGAAATAGTGACACGTGGCATGTCATACAATTTCGCTCTACTGAACTAGTCTATAATTAGGTCATCGTGAGAGATTGGACATAACTCTTTCTTCGGGAATCCAATTACGATCAGAATTGCTGGGTTAGAAAGAGGACTCAGAGGGTTACTGTAGTACACAATTTCAGAACTTGGAGATATGAAATTACAAAGTTACAATTGTTTCAAGATCGAGCTCCTAAAATCAAGAAAAGGTGATATGAGGAAGTTTGATGGCAAGGATCCAGTAAATTGGATACTAAAGATGGAGCAATATTTTGACCTACATGAGGTTCAACTGTTATAGAAGGTACATATTGCATCTTTATATTTAGAAACAAATCAATTTTTATGGTATAAAGGGATTTGTTCTCGTAAAGCACTTGTCACTTAGTCAATTCTCACAGAGGAAATGATAGCACATTATGAGGATACAAAGAGTAACACCTTCTTTAGCCAATTGATAAAGCTCGAACAAAAGGATTCAGTGGCAGAGCACATTGAGGACTTTCAAAAATTGAATATAAGGGTAAATGATATTCCAGAGAAGCAAAGGATTGATGTCCTCATAGGGACTTTAAAAGATAACATTCAACATGAGGTTTGACTTTGGAAACCTGATTCATTGGAGAAGGCATTCAGGTTGGCAAGAAAAATTGAAAGGGAAATTATGGAAACAAGGAATCCCACCACTCACGACTATAATTATGGAAGTGTGTTTTCTCCTAGTCTTCCACAACCTATAAGGTTTACACGACAATAATGGGAAGAAAAAAGAGGAAAATGGCTTTGTTACAATTGTGATAGAAAATACACTAAAGGTCATAAGTGTGCTAAGAAGAAATTATTTTACATAAATTATGAAGAGGAGAAAGAAAAGCATCAAGAAACATCAAAAGAAGAGGATATACACCAGGAACCAACCCCTGATAAAGAAGAAATGAATCCGACCATATCTTGTAAAGCATTGGCAAGAATTACCACTCCTCAAACTCTCAAGATAGAAGGACATATCAAGAAGAAAAAGGTTCATGAAGTGAAAAATCACATCGAGAAAGAAGAAATGAATCTGACCATATCTTGTAATGCATTGGCCAAAGTCACCACTCCTCAAATTGTCAAGATAGAAGGACATATCAAGAAGAAAAATGTTCAAGAAGTGAAATATCACATCGAGCATCAAGAAATGAATCTGACCATATCTTGTAATGCATTGCAAGAAATTACCACTCCTCAAACTCTCAAGTTAGAAGGACATATCAAGAAGAAAAAGGTTCAAGCTGTGAAAGATCAAATCGAGCATCAACAACAAGTTCCCCAACTTTTAAAGGATAACACCACTTTGGTGCATAATCGAATGAAACAAGATGCAGATCAACATTATAGTCAAAAAAATTTTGATGTAGGCAATTGGGTATTTTTACAACTACATCTCAAGAAAGCTATTTATGAGAAGGAAATTTTAGCAATACTACATGCACTTAAGAAATGGTGACCTTACCTAATGGGAAGACACTTCAAGGTAAAAATGGATCATGATAGTCTGAAATACTTTTTAGAACAACGATTATCTTTAGAAGAACAGAAACAATGGGTCACAAATATGTTAGGTTATGACTTTGAAATCAACTAGAAAAAAGGGATGCAAAATGTTGTTGCTGAAGCACTCTCAAGAAAGGATGAGGATGTGGAAATATTTTTTTGTCCTATTTCTATTATCCAACCAGTAGATAAACAAGGCAAGGGATGAATGGAAGAAGGACGAAGAAGTGTGGCCACCCATTCAAAAGTTGCAGAAGATCCCAATTCAAACAATATTGCCAGAAATTGACAAGGAAAAATCATATTGGAACCTGGAGCAGTGACAAAAACAAGAACCCGACAGCTACGAAATCGATCAATTTCAGAATATCTCATCAAGTGGAAGAACTAACATATTGAATATTCCACATGGGAGGACAATAATTTTATACATAAGCATCAAGAACTACTCAAGTGTTGAGGATAACACTTTTTAAAGGAGAGGGGCATGTTAGGTCCCTATACTACTAATGTAACCCCTTATCGTTATTAGTACAGCCCCCTTATTATATTGTTGTGCCCACGTAATCCCCATATTGTTATTGTTGTGCCCTTACATTATTATTGTTATGTCAGCTCTGGTTATATTATGACCCCTTAGACTCCGCTATATAGAAAGGAGGTCTTGTCATTTGTATCATACAAGAATTGTTCATTTGTGTAATGTAAAGGAGGCTTCCCCCTCGAAGAGGCTTATTTATAAGGTGTTTATATATCTTTTCTATCTTTTTGTGAGTTGGTTTCATAACAGAATTACACATTTATGGAGGTCAGTGGCTGCTTGGCCCAAAAATTTGCGTAAATCAATCCTTGGGCCAGCAGCCTTTCCCAGCTAGAATCACGGATTCTGCAATCCCAGTAGCCAACTACCCAACTAGATTGCGCATTTTGCAGTTTCAGCAATCAGTTAGTCTCCCAACAACCCAGACTATGCCTTGTGCAGTCTTGGCAGTTAGTCTCCTGACCTCCCAGTCGAAATTGCGCAACCTTCATGATCATTCACCCAGGTATGTTGCAAGTCAATTCTCATGTTCATTTTGGTTTTCGACTGACAAATTTATTGTTACGAGTGTTGCCATGTCTCCAGGTATCACAGGTGTTCATCCACCTATTAGCAGTATAGGTACAATGGTTTTCAAGAGAGCAGAGAAGAAGACACTATTCAGAGAATGCTTAGGGATGCACATGTACCAAAGGCAAAGACAAGAAGCAATTCCAACTGGGGCTCAACATGTACTTCAACAAGTTGATGTGCATGACCACCAACACACACTTGGAGATCAGCAAGGACACTATACATCAGTGTGTTTCCAATTCAACCATACCTAAGAAGACCATGTGCATGTTAGCAGACCAGTTGGATGAAGGGGCCAAACCAATGCACTGATTGCAACGGAGGCAAGAGTTCACTTCAGCAAGACGTCACCATGAGGTGCATGCACACCATTGCAGACAACCAAGCTTGGCATCATCTCACCAGATTCACCATCACAAGCATGTCAAATAGTTGGTCTCACCACAGTGGACCAAGTGTCAGTGATGTCTTGCTAGGCTTGCTCAAGCCATGTTGTCTCACATGAGTACATGTGCAGTGTGATGTTGAGTCATGTCAAGTCTAATTCAAGTATCAATAGTTGAATGTAACAGTCATAGAGTAGGTGAAGATTCATAAGGGTAGTTGAGCTGACACAAAGGGGAATGTCAAGGGTCACCCCACCCTTTGCTATAAATATTCCCTCACAACTCATTGTATAGGCTTTTGGTCAGCCAAGATTCTACTAAGACTATCTTGAAGAAGGCTTGGATAGTATTGTAATGCGCCTTGGCTTCTCCACTTCACGGAGCTAATGCATCTCTTTGGAGGAGCAGGCGGATGTGGCTGTAATGTTCTACTCATAGGGCTAGCAAGTTTACATGGTGTATTATATGATTGTGACTTACACTTATTTATATAATAAAAGCCAGCATATTTCCATGCATATGTTGTTATTGTAGTTGGATTGCTCCAGTTTCCTTAATGATATATGTTGTTTAACTTACGTAATTGTGTATGAACTAATTCACATGCAATTATATGAATCTTGTTGTTAATGTGTTGCATATGTTGTTGATATTGTCACCATCCATGTCGACTGCTCTATCAAACACCAGACAAACCTTTCTCTGAACCTTGTTATATCAACCGTCACACTCGTCTCAGGCTGATCCATGAGTGTTGTTTGTGTTATCTTACCTTATATGTTGGGACTACCACATCCGTATCAACTGCTCTACCAGAATCTGTGAATGTCCTTTGTGTTGTGTGTTCCTAGCCGAGTTGGGACTGATCTCTTTCAACCTAGAACTTACTTTCACCTTTCTCTCCCTTTGAAGTGTTGGAACCTCTCATACTCATTCCTTGAATCATTGCATCAGTCACACCCTTGCTACTGACATAGTTATCTTACTTGCCTCATTGTGACATCGTAGTCAAGGCATTACCTTACAACCCACTGCTGGGACTCCTACACCAAACGGTCTGAGGTCTAATTGGGACTTCTTATAGGGTAGATCCCCTTGACATGTTGGCAGGTCTAGCACCATCAACAAGCATGTACAATGAGTTATGAGGTTCTGTATATAGCAAAGGGTGGGGTGATCCTTGACGTTCCCCTTTGTGACTCTTCAACTACCCTCATGATTCTTCAACTTACACATGAATGTTTACATTCTTCTATTGACAATTGGTCTTTCACTTTACAACATGTTTACAATACAATCTACACATATACCAATGTGAGACAAAAAATGGGCTTGAATAATCCATGCAAGACATCACTAAGACTTTGACAGTTGTGGGAAGACTAACTCGTCGACATCCTCTTAGTGATTGATGGTGTCACACTGAGGCCAAGCTTGGTAGTCTGTTATGATGTCCGCGTACTCCAAGGTGACATCCTTCTGAAAGAGAAGTCTTGCCCCTGTTGCATCAAGGTACACTGGCTGTGTAGTCAGACCAACGACATACCGATGCATAGTTTCTGCACTCATCTGCAAATTTGCACTGGTGGCTATGCACATCAACTGCTTGAAGTACATGTATAGCTCTAGTTGGACTTGTTTCTTCACTTTCACCTCGGTGAGTGTGTTAATGGATGGGATCACATGTGTGTGAACAATGATGTCCATGCTCCTGAAAACTCGTTCATGTGAAGCATGTATGCTGGTGATGAGTTGTGGGAGCTCCTCATAGTTCTAGATCTGACTCTGTGTGTGTGCCTTCAACTCCACTACATTTGGCTTCATCATCTTTAGCAAGTACAATGGGGCTCCCTTGTACCTCATTGTCATATCTGCATGTGATCGACAACAATGTGTGTGTTTGTCAAGATGTGTCCTCTCCTAGCACAATGTTTCTAGAAACCATTAAGATGGACAAGTGACTTATGCATGGTGACAAACCTAAAGTACAACATTCACATGATTGTCTCGAGAGATGATACTTCATCAAGTATCATTTTATTTAAATCTGCTCTGGAACATGTTGTAGCTTTCTCTTCTCTCTTCTTGGCCGCTTGCAATTCCTTAGCCATATGCTTGTTCTCAACTATCAAGAATCTCACACTTCAGCTGGTGGCTTCGGCATATGCCCTTTTCTCATCGACCAATGTAACTGGATGTCTACACACATCAAACATGATCACTCATTCTCAAAAATGTGTAGGAGATGCATGGAAATCCGGAGTGGGCACTCTGCACGACTGCACAACTCTTTGTTGTGACTCGTCGAAGGATATGTTGTGCATGTCTTCTTCCATATTGTCCTCAAGGATTTCATCATCTCCTTAATCACTTGGGATTTTCTCTGCTCTCAGATCTGTGAAGATGGTGGAGTGACCTCTAGGCCTTTGGGTATGAGATCTGTATCCTGATCCTTCTCTGGCTAAATCACATCTATGTCAATCTGCTCCAACATTTCTTCAATGTCTTGAGCAAAGTCATTCTCATTTGATTGCTCATCTTATTTGTTGTCTGCCAACTGTTCTGATTCAATAACCTGTATCTGCGTAGTTTCATTAATGTGTATACACTTTGCTTCTTGCTATTCCAGTTCCTTCTGGGCTTCCTTATCCTCTCTGTGCAACTCTTTTTCTTCCCTTAGTTGTTGCTTCATCTCTTGAAACTTCATCTCTGCCTCCTCCAGTTTCTCCTTCTCCCTCTATATTTGCTCAATCCTTCTATTGCACTGATGCTTCTTTGCCTCAATCTCAAAAGTTTCTCTTAATACAAGTGGATCCTCCTTGAACATGCAGCTTTGCTCTGCCTCTACACTGTCAACAACCTTCCTCTTGCCTTTGTCATGCACAGGTCTGATGCCCTTTGATGTTGCTGATTTTGCTGCCCTGTCAAGTGCTGCTGCCTTGAGTGCTGCTAACCATTCTATAGCCACCTTGAATGGTTCATTGAGCCTTGAAGAGTTATAGCAGTATCTCCATGGGTCTTCCTTAGGCCAATGACATGCCCCATGGATCCAAGGATGATACACTCTCACATAGTGGTCCTTCACTAAGCAATGTGAGCCGTATGGATTGAAACTTTTGAGGTCGAAGGTGAACCTCTTGAATTCCTCCATTTTGGCCTCAGCATACTTGAGATTCTGAATCTCATACAACCCGATCAACTTAGGAAGAGTGGGCCAAGGTGCCTTCTTCTTCCTGTGCAACCTCGCTGACAACCCTGTCGAGATGTGGTATGCAACCTCTTGCATGATATTCTTGTCCATGGAAAACTTTGGTAACCCATTTGGAACCTTCTCCTCACTATACATTCATATGAAGGTTCCAAGGGGTGAGGCATACCAATATTCTATGTTAACCAATGCCTCCATCGCTGCCTATGACATGTAAGGCAGATCCTACTCAAAGATCATCCTGTACACCGGGGTGACGAAGTGGTCTTATAATTGTAGTATAACTCCATGGAAGTTGCACTCAGAGAACAACCTGCAATAAATGTGCACAGAGGTTTCTGAAGGTGTCCATACCCAACCCAAGCCAGGGAATTGCTGACGGGCACAGATTGCATCAAGAATGTAGGCAGAAATTAATCACTTTTCTTTCTAACCTTGGGGCAGATGCCAAGCATTTATTACTTGCCCCTTCAGCTAGAGAGCCAACATTTCAAACCAATTGAAAGGTCTTCCTTTGCTCACCAGCTGATCCAACACAATCACCCAACTCTACGGGAAGGTTTATGTACTCTCTTGGCCATACAAGCAGCATGCAAAGATGACCAAGAACTAATAAGCCTTCCGTAGTTTCTTTGCCTTGTATACCTAGTTGGGTGTCATCCTGAACTTAGATGGATCTCTTACTAAGATCTTCAAGATGTCTCTTGAGTTCGCACTTTTTCTAGGATGGGTGAAGAGTGCATCCATTTTTTTCACCGACTGCGGTAAGTGATATATCTCCTAAAATTTCTATGTCTTGAAGGTAGCAAGTTTTGTTCCATTGACACTACTCAGTACCATTATCTCTGGATCAGTATGTGACACAATCCAGTGGATCATGTTAGCGCATGGAAATGTAGGATACCTTCATGCAACCCGGTACAAGTCGGACTTGTGTATGTTGACATAGACTTTACAGTCCTCCAGATTCTCCTCAAAGGTGCCTGAAAATATTTCATGATGTCATGCCATGTTATCTTGATCTCCTTGTCTATGAACAAATTAGTGTCTTCATAGATGGGAAAGCTCATAGACACTAGTTCGACCACAGCTTGAGTTGCGCTCTCAATGGTGTCCTTTGAACATGCTCTCTTGGAAGCCATTGTATCTGTACTAGTGAGAGACTAATGAACACCTATGATGCCTAGAGACATATCAACACTCATGGAAAGAAAAATTTCATTTGAAAACCAAAAAAAACTTGAGGACTGACATCCAACACACCTCATTGACTGACTAGGAAAATTGCACAATTTTCTCTGGGAGAGGCTGGGACACTGATTGTCAAAATTGCACAGAGTACAATCCAGGCTTCCAATGAGATGACTGACTACTAAAACTGTGCAAAGCACAGTCATCTTGGCCTCCTGATGACTAGAACTATGCAATGCATAGTTTCAGTCATCATGACTACAATTCGAGAAATTGTGTAGTGCAATCCCAGGGGCCAGCTAAGGCACTCCCTCTCAAAATTGTGTAGAGCACATCCTGGTAGGCCTATGTGAGGCACGATCTACACAATTCCTAGGAGTAAGGCAAGGCCTTCCATCCTAGAAATGTGTAGTGCAATCCGTGCAAGGTAAGGTCCAAGCCAAGGCAACTAAGACCCGCCGACAGGCGACTAAAAATAGTAAGGACTAAATGCATGTGTAGAGATTGTGCAAACATGAGTGAATGAACATGCATGTGATTATAGTCAGTGCAGGATTCAGTAAAAATGGAAAAAAATGAAGTGCGTGAAGCGAGTCATCGCAACAACGACCGTTAGTGCAAAAACAATGTCACCCATGCGACAGCAAGGAAATGCAATGGAAAACTCGAAACAACACTCCTATAAGCTAACATGCATTGAAATGATAGAAAGTGTTCAATAAAATCAAGAAAATAACATTCACACAAACCGAAATATGAGAAGTGACAAAAAAACAGCAAAAGACATGAAAAGCATACTTACCTGGAAAAAGTTGTGATGAGTGTGCTAAAAGTTCCTAGATGTGTTGGGAATGCCAAATCTCCAAGATCAAAGTGAAGAATGAGCTATGAGGTGTTGAATAAATAATTTTGACAAGATCAAGGCTTATGATGCGCATGCCTCATATCTAGGAAAAAGTGACACTTGGTGCGAGGTTTCTAAAATGGATTTTGCATGTAACCCCCAACTGCTAAAAATAAATCCCTAAAATATAGGGATGCTTTTTGATTTTTTCTTTTTTATCTTTTTTCTTTTTTGGGAAAAACTTCCCATGCATGCAAGGCATGATTCTACAATCCTAGAGGGAACTGGTCAACCTGTGAGCACATGCAATGGTCAGCAAGCCTTTGGATGACTTTTGCGCAGTTTCTGGGTTGAGTGGCTCTAGCTTCCCCTCAAGCTCCGCATAATTTCTAGAATGAATCCAAGGTTTTCAGTCAAAATTGTGTAAATTATGAGAGAAAGCCTAGTGATGGGCTGCTCTACGCAATTTTCTTGGGGAAGGAAGCCTGCCTGCTTTGTACAATTTTGGATAGTAGTGCTAGCTGCTAGGATACAATGCATAATTCTAGAGAGTAAGGTTGGTTTCCCTCTAGTGTTGCATAGTTTCCCAAGATAGCACAAGAACCAGTTTGAGACCAAGTCATGGGAGGCTAGCTTGCGAGTGAAAGACAAACAAGTTAGCGAACACAAGTTGTATAGTTGTATAGAACATAAGTACCAGGTCAGTGCAAGACATGCTGCTAAGGATGCTTAGTAGGGATGCTCCAAAACAAAGCTAAGGAAAAAATTTGGAGGATGGTTGTAGCCACTACAACCTTGGTGACACACTGGTAGAACTCTAGCTCTCTGAATGGACCTTATGTCATGAAAACCAAGTCTAACTCCTCCAAAAGTATTGTTTGATTCTTCGATCATCATGGCTTCCACACTAGCTTGAGTGAAAGATGTAGCACCTGCCATTCTATTGATCAGTCAGCCCATATTCCAAGCGAATTCAATTTAGTTATTTCAATTGGGGATGATGGGCATATTAGTGCACAAGTAATATGACTTTCAGAGTTTAAGTTTGATCTCTGGTGTTGCTCAGCTGCCAGCGAGCCTGGACAGTACCCCAGCGGAGTCACGCAGGAACACAAGCATCACTCCGCTGCCAGTGAGCCTTGTCAATACCCCTGCAGAGTTACTTGCATCACCTCTTTGTGCAAGAATCCTTTCTCCTCTTTCCCCTTATTCATTTTTTATTTTTTTATTTTTTTATTTTTGTTCATTTTTTCAAATTTTCAAAAAGTTGTGCATACGTACTTATTTATTTCAGAGGCAGAAGAGGGATCCTGACTTACTGAGAGCAAAAGAGGTTGTTCCTTCAAATAAGTATGTTAAATATACCTCTAACATACTTGTTAAGGTTTTCCCCCTCACCTTACTCTACTTGACTAAGTTGACAAGGGTTAACCCAAAACAACTGACTAAAACAGGCGGTACTAGTTAGAGCGCATGTATTGTGTTTTCACCAAGATTCACTTTGAACATAACGTATTTTCCATTGGTGTATCATTGACTAAAGACAACAAGTTCTGCATAAAGAGAGAGGACAAAAGATAACCAAGTGTTGATAGTTGTACAAGTCCTCTTGTACTTTACCCTACTTGTCTTAAGAGCCACACATGGTTTCATGTGAAACTAACCTACGGACATAAACAAGCAATCAAAATAATAAAGAAAATAGTAGAAGAAAATGTGAAATCGAAGAAATTAAGCAAATCAAGCAAGCAAGCAGACAAACAACAAAGTAATAAGGAAAACATGCATGCAAGAAAACAAGACACAAAGTAAACACTAATCCTACTCCTAAGCTAATAGTGCATGGGTCTGATCACGTGAAGTGATATTTCCAATACAGCCACGGGGCATCGATTAACCCATGTTGGTGAAGGCATGGTTCACAAAAATGGTAGTCATGCGAACTAGCAAACATGAAAGATATAACAATGAAGACCAACACACTCCGAGTTTAAATGCATCCACAGAAAAGAAAAGAGTGAAAGCGCAAGATACACATTTTGTGGACTTAACATGGTGTTGTGACACATTACGTGTAGATGATAAGCATGTACACTTTCTTTACTATGACAGATAAGAAAACATGGGAAAGAGAGACAACTTATTCCTTACAGGTGTGCTTTTTGTGTATGATTCCTCCAATGCATGAACGATAGGATCATGTGATTCGAGTGGAGGGAGAAAAATCTATGTATTGAATTGATATTCATTACATATAGATGAGTGATGAGGAGCTTTCGGTTTTCAACAATTTCCTAATCAGAAGTGAAACCAACCTCAGGATAGAGAGGGTCTGACATAACCATCAGCTCGTGTTAAAGTGTCTCAACAACCTACGGGGTTGTTGACGCGGCGAATGTTCGCTATGCCAACAAGGGGAACTAACCCAATTGTAGACCCCAATTATATCTTCTTTCATTTGGAATGGCTAGTTTTCATGAGTTTTAAAGGATCTCGTAAACTGTTATATGTGCTGAAAGATTGCTTCTTGGAGGAAAACTTCAATTAAATCACAAAAGAAATAACTAACCTATATGTATCAAATCCTATCTACACTAATTATAACTACTTATGCTAGTCCTAACTATTCTAAAATATCTTGCAGGAGCATAACAAAAGGAAGTTAAACATCATATATAGATTCCAAGTTCTAATGAATTAATTACTGGTTCACAGATGAACAAGGTTGTATTAAATCTTAATTGCAATCTAACTACTTATATAGGAATACACATTCCTTTCCATACAAATAAAACTTGCAATTGATGTTTAACAAGGTCTGGAATCAACAATCGCTCATCAATTAACCATGGCAACAAATCATATTTGAATAACCAATACTAGTCATGAACTCTCTATTATCAATATGCACAAAAACAAATCACATTTATATTTATGTCAGCAACAACATCCTGGTTCTAAACACATGAAAGAAGAGGCAAATGAATCTGGAAAAGGCTCTTTCTTGACCAAACAGACTTCTTTATTAGCACAATAAATCAAAAGTTGTTATGCCCAAAAAAAGGTCCTCCCCTCATCTTCGGAGGTAATACTTATGCAGAAGGAAATGACCCTCGGTCTTCCCTTAACTTTTCACCTCCCCTTTTCTTTTCAATATACAAATCAGAATATACATACACAAAATAGTTGGTGTAACTACTGACACGTAAAAGACATAACTCCTAGAGCACTTCATTTCTTGGGGAAATGAATAGATGCCGATGAAAAGGAGAATGATTGTGTGTCATCTCTTCAAAATAAAACCCGGAACAACTTCATTTTCGGAATACATAGACAACGCATGGAAACCTAACCAAGAATGCCTAAGGCTAGATCTTTAAATAGAACACACCCACATATATAAACTTTTCAGATCCGCTCATGCGTATTTTACTCCTCGTCTGCAGAGATAATTAACATTAGCTTTATGATTGTGAAACATATGGTAAAAATGCCTAAGAACAACTCTTGCCATCATTAAAACTTTATAAAATGATAAGGTGTAATGAAATCAAAAGGAGCGAGTGTGAAAGAATTGGCCCCTGGTTCAACCAAGGTTGTGCTGCGATCGAGTCGAAATCACACATTGCAATGGCCAATCACATGCAACATCACCCCTATTGGATTTTCCTTTGAAAACCCAGACCACAAAATTTTATTGAATACATAGGAAAAAACGGGAAAACCCATGGCTGGGCCATAAGGCCGGACTTCAAGTATTATGCACTCGAGCATATAATTATCGTCGAGTCCGCCATATGGTATCACACCTTATGTATAAGCACTGGACTCTGTCGACTGCGATTTTCTATTAGGGAGGGGACCCGAAAAATATATGTGCTATGATTAATAATCCCGGTGGGTACGGGGTATCGTGGAACATTGAAGCTTGGGCCGATGCATGGGTTGAAAGTGCCGATTGTGATATCCGATGCGATTGGAGACTTGATCGCATCGCAATTATTCGTGAGAGACGGGCCTTTGCCCTTGATCAATGCAACATGCGATATGGTATGTAATGAGCTGACTAGTGATTATGATAAGTGATAAATGCATGCAAAATGTGTGAAGGCCGAGGCAAGGCAGAAAAGGTAAGATTTACGTGCATGTGGAGTGTTTCTATTTCTAAATCATTTCTAGAGAAATAAGGATGTGGTAGAAGGTTTATTAGGATTGAATAAGTCCCTATGAAAGATATGAATGAAAGGCTAGACCGAGTTACAAATGAATCCTGCTGTAGAGGTTTATTAGGGGGGCCTTGACCATTCAACTTAGAAGACATAATTCCATGTAACACTCCAATTAGAAACGAAAGGTCAAACATCATAGGGGGGCCATTCAAATTTGCCACTAGAGAAGGTTTTAATAGGGTGGTGGTTGTGGCGACAACAAATTATCTCCAAGTCTACCATATGGTATCGCACCTTATGTATAAGCGTTGGACTCTGCCAACTGCGATTTGTGATTGGGGAGGAAACTCTAAAATATGTGTGCTATGATTAATAATCCCGACAGGTCTGGGGTATCACAGAATGTTGAAGCTTGGGCCGATGCGTAGGTTGAAAGTGTCAATTGTGATATCTGATGCAACCAGAGACTTGATCGCATCGCAATTATTCATGAGAGACAAGCCTTTGCTCTTGATCAATGCAACATGTGATATGGTATGTAATGAGCCAACCAGGGATTGTGATAAGTGATAAAAACATGCAAAATGTGTGAAGGCTGAGGCAAGGCGGAAAAGGTAAGATTTACGTGCATGTGGAGTGTTTCTATTTCTAAAGCATTGCTATAGAAATAAGGATATGGTAGAAGGTTTATGAGGATTGAACAAGTCCCGATGAAAGATATGAATGAAAGGCTAGACTGGGTTACAAATGAATCCTACTACAGAGGTTTATTAGGGGGGCCTTGACAATTCAGCTTAGAAGAAATAATTCCATGTAACACTCCAGTTAGAAACAAAAGGTCAAACATCATAGGTGGCCCATTCAAATTTGCCACTAGAGCAGGTTTTAATAGGGTGGTGGTTGAGGTTGTGGTATGGCTTAGCATCCTTCTCCAATGGAATCACATGTTGCATAACACTGGTATCGAAGGTTTTCAAGTCGCCATATGTCCATGCAAAGACGTCCTTATACTCTTTAAACAAGTTAACAAACGCGGCCTTTTCTCGTGGAGAGCATCCCAAGCCAAATTTAACATTTTTTTTTGTCTTCTTTGGTTCTAAGGTTGACTGATTCATACTTCATGGTTGAGCTATGCATTTTGCAGTTAGTTGGCTTCTTAAATTTATCATGCAGGTCATACAAGTGCTCCATCTTGACAACTGACTTGGGAATTATATTGAGCTACTCTCTTTCCTTATCTTCACTCCCATTCATACGCTTGGCATGCTCTTTTTCATCAATGATTGCATTTTTGAATGTCTTTTCATAATGCGAGAACTCAAGGATTTGCCTGTCATCTTCGAACACCTGCCAATTTGAGATGTTATCAGGCACGGATGGTCTAAAAATCAATTCAACATAATATTTGTTCTTGTTTAATCTAATATCAGGCAAAAGTTTTGAAGCCATACTAGCCATCAGATCGGCATCTCAGTTTTTCCCTCGAGGTATGTATGTGATATTAAAAGAATCAAAATTTTCAATTAATCTCCATACCTCATGTTGGTATCTTACCAGGTGTGGCAAATTGCAATGTATCCTTTTCCTTACTTGGTCGATAATTATCTATGAGTCACCATAAACTTTAAGATTTTTCACCTTCATATCAATGGCTTTCTTCAGGCCCTGCAGCAAGCCTTCATATTCTGTTGTGTTGTTGGTGCATGTGAACTCCAACCGGCTAGCCATCAGATGTTGGTTCCCTTGTGGGTCAATGAGAATTCGCCCAGCACCTACACCTTCAAGGCAGTTAGAGCCATCAAAATAGAGTGTCCAAAATATAGAATCTAATGTTACATCAATTGAACTGCTTTCTACGAAATTAGTCCTATCATCTACTATAATATAGGATAATTCATCAGTTGGATTACAGGGGAGAGCTTCCAACTATGTGTTTGTCATAGTTTATTCAACTGTCTCTACATGGGATTCTCCGAAACAGGTTTCGATGGCACAAACGTTGAAACTATAATTCCCAAGAATATAATTCCCAAGAATAGAGTTGGTAAACATTACAGGTTCGTTGGTGCCATTTAGTTCCATCACCACATACTTCATGTATCTTTCTCGATCAACCCTTAGCATATCACCTTTTCCCTTCTAAGGTAGCAAGAGATGGGACCAATCAGTTGAGAAATATCCATTCAGTTTTGTTGACCAGTCCCTACTAAGCAGCATTCCATAAGCCTTGGGTATGTCGACTACCACTATTTCTATGACTTGTGTGTATTATGGTTTGGTAGCCATCTGAACCAACACATTTTTCAATTCCCTAATTACTTTCACATTTGTTCTGTCCAATTTCATAATTCGGGTTCTAGTTTTCTTGGGTATCGCGTGAAGTCTTTTAGCAACAGCGTAAGGCATAATAGTGGATGAGGCATCAAAATCTACCAAGCAATTATGTGCGTTCACGTTGAAGATCTCAAATGTGATAAAGAAAGGTGGAGTCATGGATTTTGATTTCCTTCCTATCATGGCCGCACTGACATCTTGGGGGGTTTGATTCATTTTTGACAAAGTGGCTTCCACAGCTGATGGTGTTTGGTTTGTACTAGGGATACTAACAGGTCTAGATGTCGACTTCTTGGTTTGGCTGCTCAGAATGGTGGGAGATTTGCAATTGCGTTCATTCATAGCTTTCAAGAGTAGATCTCTTTGCTGCACTAATTTTAGCAAATCGAAGTATGTGATATTAGCTCAAGATTTCTTAAGATCATCCACAATGTTGTAATCAATGTTATAAATAGGGTAGGGTAGAGTAAACGTACCGGTTTTTCCATTCTTAGGTGGGAGTTTACCATTTTGAGTCGCCTTCATTGCAGTCGTAGATGTATTATCTTTCTATGGATAGTTCACAAGTGGAGTATTCTTGGAATCACCACTAGGTCTACCCTTCTCAACAGGAACTTTAGGAGCAGATTCCTTCAAAGGGTGAACATCTTTCTTTGTCTGGTCTACAGGCTTCATCACGCCCGCAAGTGGCCCCTTACTTCGTGTGTGGATTTCATTAGTGTGGATTTCTACCGTACTATCTCCTCCGTTGTCACCGTTCTCATTTGTATAGAAATCCCACAGTACATTGATTTTAGGTTCTTCGTCCAAGGGCTCTTCTACATGGTATTATTCCTCATTTTCTTATTCTGGCTCCAGCTCCACTATAGGTTCTTCATTGTTAAGGAGTGATTCGATAAGAGCCAGCTCTTCCATATTTAAATTCCCTTCATTGGGTGGAGCAGGCAGTGCAAGTTGACCATGACCACCTTCTGTCTTCTTAAGATAGAAAGGTTTGAAATATTTTCTGTTGTTATAATCTCCTCAATTCCCGCTTGTACTCTCTCCAAAATTTGTTTTCATATCGATGACTGTGTTTGTCAATTTCTTAATGATCTGATGCAAACCTTCCACATCTGTGGTATCCTTTTCTTTGATTTCAGCCCCTTTGTTATCACTCCCATTATTTTTTCTTGGATGATTGAGAGGCTTTCTTTTCTTTGGTTGTATGATGGCATGTTGTGAAACTGATCATTTCATTCTTGACTTGTACTGCTTCGTCGATAACACCTTGTAAGGTTTGTGTGCTACCTCTTTTGACCCACATCGTAGTAGGGATAGAGAGAGTAGTGATGTAGAATTCCATGAGCACCTCCTCAGTAGGTCTAGCATTAGCCAGGATTCTATTGAACAAAGTATTGAACCGGATATTAAAATCCTTGACCTTTTCTTTGGTTTCCATTTTCAAACGGGATAGTTCTAAAACTAAGGCCGCAGGTGTTTTGTCATCGACAAACTTCTCTAAAAATTCCTCTTGAAAGGAAACCCATGAGGTGATCGATCTTATTCTCAAGATAAAGTACCATGTGGAGGCCACACCAATTAGATTAAAAGGGAATAAGCGACATACTACATCTTCATCAGCTACCCCCAACATGCGCACGGCCAGGAAGAAAGAGTGAATATGGTTATCAGCAGTGTCTCCCTGCTCAGGGTTGAATTTACGTAGTACTCTTTCTACATTCTTGAGTAAGGGATGTTGTTGCCCAGGTACCGCTATGGCATCCTGAGCGAGCTAGGGAGGGAGTGCTCCCAGAGGAGGTGGGGGTTGGTTCCAACCCGGTAGAAGTTGATTCCCACCTAGAAGAGGAATTTTAGCCATATTATGGATAGGGAGGTTCTGGTCGAAGGATTCTTCGAGGCATTCTTTATTGGGATTTCCAAAATCGGGCCAAGGATTACCTTCAGAGAGTGGATCCTCAGGAATTTCTTCCCAAGGAGTGTCAATACTTTGCAAGGACTCTAGCACAATATCTTCAAGAGAAGGGGCTGCAGATGTCTCTTGTTTATGGGACAGATCCTTGGCTTTCTTTTATTTGTCGGAGGTAAAGAGTGAAAGATGGCGAGCTGAGAGAGGGAATGAGCGTAAGCTCGAGTAAGTACTCTGACTGGTTGTTCCTGAGTGACAGGATACTCCCATAGTGTCTCTTCTTCAAGTGACCCAAACACGAGATTTAGAGGGATCTTTATTTCTTCGAAATGAGGCTTTTCCAAATGGGAGGAAGGATCTTTTCGACCTTTACGATCCATGCATTAATATTTTCGAATCCATGCGCAACATTTATAGATGAAATCATAAAAAGCTATGGATGGCAATCCAAGCCCTCCTTCTAGTGCCAATTTGTTGATGTGGCAAATGTTCACTATGTGAACAAGGGGAACTAACCCGATTGCAGACCCCAATTATATCTTCTTTCGTTTGGAATGGCTAGTTCCGATGGATTTTAAAGGATCCCGTAAACTGTTATATGTGTTGAAAGATTGCTTCTTGGAGGAAGACTTCAATTAAATCAACAAAAGAAATAACTAACCTATATGTATCAAATCCTATCTACACTAATTCTAACTACTTATGCTAGTCATAACTATTCTAATCTATCCTGCAGGAGCATAACAAAAGGAGGTTAAACATCATATATAGATTCCAAGTCCTAATGAATCAATTACTGGTTCATAGATGAACAAGGTTGTACTAAATCTTAATTGCAATCTAATTACTTATATAGAAATACACATTCCTTTCCATACAAATATAACTTGCAATTGATGTTTAACAAGGTCTTGAATCAGCAATCGCTCATGAATTAACCATGATAACAAATCATATTTGAATAACCAAGACTAGTCACTAACTGTCTATTATCAACATGCAAAAAAACAAATCACATTTATATTTATGCCAGCAACAACATCTTGATTCTAAACACATGAAAGAAGAGGCAAATGAATCTGAAAAAGGCTCTTGCTCAACCAAACAGTCTTCTTTATTAGCACAATAAATCAAAAGTTGTTCTTCCCATAAAAAGTCCTCCCCTCATCTCCGGAGGTAATACTTATGTAGAAGGAAATAAACCTCGATCTTCCCTTAACTTTTCACCTCCCCTTTTATTTTCAATATACAAATCAGAATATACAGACGCAGAACAATTGGTGTAACCGCTAACACGTAAAAGACATAACTCTTGGAGCGCTTCATTTCTTGGGGAAATGAATAGATGTCGATGAAAAGGAGAATGATTGCCTATCATCTATTCATGATAAAACCCAGGACAACTTCATTTTCGGAATACACAGGCAATGCGTGGAAACTCGACTAAGAACGCCTAAGGCTGGATCTTTAAATAGAACACACCCGCATATATGAACTTTTCGGATCCGCTCATGTGTCTTTTACTCCTCACCTACAAAGATAATTAACATTAGCTTTATGATTATGAAACATGAGGTAAAAACGCCTCAGAACAACTCTTGCCATCATTAAAACTTTATAAAATGATAAGGCGTAATGAAATCAAAAGGAGCGAATGTGAAAGAATCAGCCCCTGGTTCAGCCAAGGTTATGCTGTGATCAAGTCGCAATCATACATTGCAATGGGAAATCACATGCAACATCACCCCTATTGGATTTTCATTTGAAAACCCGAACCACAACATTTTATCGAATACACAGGAAAAAATGGGAAAACCTGCGGCCAGGCTATAAGGCCGGACTTCAAATATTATGTACTCGGGCATATAATTATCATCAGGTTTGCCATATGGTATCGCACCTTATGTATAAGCGTTGGACTCTGCCGACTGTGATTTGTGATTTGGGAAGCAGACCTGAAATATATATGTGCCGAGGTTAATAATCCCATCGGATCCATCATATAAAACTTTCCTTTGAAAACCCAGACCACAACACTTTATCGAAATACATGGGAAAACACGGGAAAACTCGCGGCCAGACCATAAGGCCAGACTTCAAATATTATGCACCCAGGCATATAATTATTGTTGGGTCCACTCATCGCCCCTTCACATATCGCATGGGCTTCACTTTCGTCAACTGCTGATTATGATTAGTGATAGGCCAGACCCAAAAAATATGTATGTCGTGTTTAATAATATTGGTGGGTCCGCCATATCACAGAACATCTTGTGTATGGGCCTCGGGATCCGTCGATTGTGATTTGCGATTGGGGAGCAGACTCGAAAAATATATGTGCTATGATTAATAATCCCGGTGGGTCTGGGGTATCGCAGAACGTTGAAGCTTGGGCCGATGCGCGGGTTGAAAGTGTTGATTGTGATATCTGATGCAACCAAAGACTTGATCGCATCGCAATTATTCATGAGAGACAGGCCTTTGCCCTTGATCAATGCAACGTGCAATATGGTATGTAATGAGCTGACCATCGATTGCGATAAGTGATAAAAGCATGCAAAATGTGTGAAGATTGAGGCAAGGCGGAAAAGGTAAGATTTACATGCATGTGGAGTGTTTCTATTTCTAAAGCATTGCTATAGAAATAAGGATGCGATAGAAGGTTTATGAGAATTGAATAAGTCCCGATGAAAGGTATGAATGAAAGTCTAGACCGGGTTACAAATGATTCCTACTACAGAGGTTTATTAGGGGCCCTTGACCATTTAGCTTAAAATACATAATTCCATGTAACACTCCAGTTAGAAACGAAAGTTCAAATGTCATAGGGGGCCCATTCAAATTTTCCACTAGAGCAGGTTTTAATAGGGTGGTGGTTGTGGCCACAACAGGGGTTTTGACTTCATTGACAAGTAGATCATCATAAACGGGTGGCTTTGAAATATCAACAACAATTGAATCAACATCGTGATTGAGTATAGAAGTAAAGAGATCATGACAACTATGATCAGAAAAATCAATGAGTTCATTGGTATCCTCATGATCTAATGAATCATACAGAGGGGTAGATGAGAAGAAAGAATGTACACCCTCTATGTTTCCAAAGTGTAGGAATTTACAGGGTAAGTTCCTCAGACAGAACACCAAAGGACGCCGCTCACAAACAGATCACAGATTAATACACCAGTATTTTAGACGTGGTTAAAACCCTCAAAGAGGGAAACAGTCCATGGCCTGAGCCAACGCGGCCACTTCAGGCAATTTATTAATAAAAGAATGAAAATTTTACATAAGCTTCTCTCGTGAATAGTTAACCTACAAATGACCCTCCATGCGCTTTAAATAGAATTCATGGACCAATCAGGTGTTAAGACACAGATCAAGTGTCGGTAATACTGAGGAGAGAATAAACCGTCGGATCACTACATATCATGACCGTCAGATTGTAAGTTACAAATATACATAGTAAAGAAACACACTTTACCTAACTCTATACTAGACCAAGTTATACTTAACTATTCCTATGTGTCGAAATATCCTAACATCCCCCCTTAAGAACAACTTGGGGTAGGATTGAAGGATTTACAAATATAACACAATAGGAGAAGGAAGGAGGCACTAGAGCCTATCCCCCCTTAGTGACAACTTCCTGAACTCCAACCATAAATCGAAGTTTAGTAAACTTCGCCTCTGTGAGAGCCTTTGTAAAGATGTCTGCAACTTGATCATCTGTTGAACAATATTGCACTTCAAGAACATGGTCATGAATGAGCTTTCTGATGAAGTGCATGTGTAGTTCAATGTGTTTGCTACGCTGATGTGGACTGGATCTTTGCATAGTTGAATGGCACTTTGATTATCACACCAAAGTGTAGTCGGATGCTGCTGCTGAAAGCCAAACTCTGATAGGATCTGACGAAGCCACAAGGCTTCCTTACTAGCTTCTACGGCACCACGATACTCTGCTTCTGCTGAAGAAATAGAAATGGCAGCTTGTTTCTTGCAAGCCCATGTAATAGGTCTTGAACCAAGAGTGAACACATAACCGGCAGTAG
>APFE030024920.1:77885-87973 GCA_000404065.3 Pinus taeda
TTATCATTCTGGTGAAATGATTTTTCATTTTGAGGCTGAAATTGCTTAGGACCCTTGTTTGGTTTAGGACCATTCTTTTTAGGATATGACTTCTTAGGATTCTTTGAGTTTGGTTGCTGCTGGGCGATTAACGCTTTCTTAGAAGAGTTTCCAAGATTAGGAAGACCAAGGTGTAAGAGTTTCTCTTGTTCTCTTATTAAAGAATCACAAAAAGCATCAAAGGAAGGGGGCTTGTAATCATGTCCTTGAGAAATGAAGGCTTCTCTTGTAGAATGGAAGGTGGAAACAAACACAGAGTAGGTTGGTCCCAACTTAGTAAGAATGGAATAGATAAGGTTACTATCTTCTTTCTTAACCTTAACACCTTCCAAGAGAAGCCTAAGGGTCTTGAACTTGGACAAAAAATCTTCAATGCAAGAAAAATTATTGGGGTCCAATGTAAGCAACTCATTTCAAGTTGATGGGCTCTAAGTTCATTTTTTATTCCAAAAACTTTAGTAAGTTGCTCCATTGCTTTATCAGGAGTATCAATTTCTGCAATATGGAATCTAAAATCTGGAGAGATAGACATCCCTATCGACCCACGTGCTTGATATTGTCTATTTTCCCATTTAGCTACCTTATCTTCATCTTTTGGTTTGGTTTCTTGGCCCGAGGCTATTCTGTAAAGACCTTTACTTCTAAGTAAATCCACAATGTAGGACCACCATTGGAAGTAGTTGGTGCTGTCAAGAATTACTTGGCATGGACTTTCCATTTTAACAAAAACTGAAGCTATATATGCTAACACTAAGTGTTCCAATGGAAAGATCTCGAAAAATTAGGCTGGTTAAAAAAAATACGGCTCTAAAAACGGCTTCCGGATGAAGAAGTTATGGTTTTTTGAAAAAAAGTTGATGAAGGCGCCGACGAAGTGCGGGAATGTGCGGAAATGAAAAAAAACGCCCCTTTTTCAACAAAAAGGAGATTTGAACCCAAGACCTCTACTCTCATAAATTAGCTTTGAACCAAGTGAGCTAAACAAAAAGTTTGAGAGAGAGAGAGAGAGAGAGAGAGGGGGCTTTGTTTTTTTTTTGTCACTGAAGCTTTGGATTGCGTGCTTGCTTGAGAAAGCTCTTTTTCTTCCTACAAAACAAAAACAAAAAACTCAAGACGGACGTGCAAAAAAAAACAAACCTTACGGCTTAAAGTTAGCTTTACCTGGAAACTAAATATTTTCCTCAATGTTTCTGATTTTCCGAGATCACACTACGGCGCAGCGGAAAAGAGCATACGCATGAGAAAAATCCTTCCTTTCTGTTTCTAATTTGCCCAGATCGCATAGAGTCGCAGGGCAAAGAGCATACACAGAAATGAAAGGTATAGATTTGGTAATAAAAAAGAGCTAAATAAATCGAAACTGAAATAAACAGAGAGAAAATAACTGTAAACTGCAAATAAACACTGTATACCTCAAGATCTTAAAAATGACGGAGCTAGGGCTACCAAAAACCTTTTTGCGTGAAACGAAAGGGGTTCCTCACTGGAACAGATGCTCCTAAAATAACAGAGTAGTCCTCTCGGCCCGAAAGCAGTCAGAAATAGCAGATCTAGGAGATGGAAGTCGCATGCAGTTCTACCGGCTTCAGATTTGGATCAACAACGGACGCGGCCCTCAAATAGCTCTGATACCATGTAGGAATTTATAGGGTAAGTTCCTCAGATAGAACACTAAAAGGACACTGCTCACAAATAGATCACAGATCAATACACCACTATTTTGACGTGGTTAAAACCCTCAAAGAGGGAAACAGTCCACGGCCTGCGCCAACGTGGCTACTACAGGCAATTTATTAATAAAAGAATGAAAATTTACATAAGCTTCTCTCATGCACGGTTAACCTACAAACGACCCTCCATGCGCTTTAAATAGAATTCATGGACCAATCGGGTGTTAAGCCACGGATCAAGTGTCGGTAATACCGAGGAGAGAATGAACTGTCGGATCACTACATATCATGACCGTCGGATTGTCAGTTACAAATGTACATAGTAAAGAAACACACTTTACCTAACTCTATACTAGACCAAGTTATACTTAACTATTCCTATGTGTCGGAATATCCTAACACAAAGAACGTAGATGCAAAATCAAGTGGATTCTCAATGAAAGATTTGTCCTCTCTGCTGTCAAATGATGGACTGGCATTGGGTGTGTTCTGCAAATCATCGAAACTAGATGAATATGTGGATGGATTTACGCAAGGAAAATTAGAGATAGCAGAATCATCAAAGATGTCAGGAAAAAGCGGAGGAGGTGCGAACAGAAGGAGGCCATCCTTCACCATGGGTTCATGTTCAGATCCGCACTCAAACTCATCATAAATGACAACGTAGGTTGGTTGTCCAACATAAAATATGTCAATAGCTTGATCATCGTTCACAACAAGTGTGGAGTCTAGAATGGAAGAATACAAGACAGTGCAATCTAGAGGACCAACAGAACATGGGGATGAAGGTTGAGGTAACAAGTGCATATGACAACCCATGGGCTTCCCAACCAAATCTATGCAAAATTTGAGAGTAGTGAGGGAGGGAGGATGTGATAGTTGAACAGACTTATGTGCATGCTCTCGCACATCAGTGGAGCTATATGATGAGAGGAAAGTGGATAGTCACTAGTGACAACAACTATGTCCACTTGTGATTGCGCAGCTCCATCACTGAAGTATGTTGAGCGGGGTTTGACCTTTTTTTTAACTTTTGGATGGAGTGATTTGATACATACATACTCATATCTTTCCTAAAGATATTGGAACTTCATCTTACTTTTCGAAGCTTCAAAAGAGAGAATATGGAAGCTCCCCCAAAATTCCATTAGAGATTCATGTGGGGCCTTCCGTTGTTGTAACATTTTTTTATCAAGTGTTTCAGGATCAAAATCGTGAAAAATAGATTCTACTAGATCATTGAACTGATTGAATGAGTGCATGCAGTTAGGAGGCAGCATGGAATACCATAGGGACAGGTATTCGCGAAGTGTGTGTGCGAGCAACGTACAGACCTTTGTTTCATTAAGACCTTCCATGTTCTCCATGATTACATGGAAGTCATCTAAGTGATCAAGCCAAGCCACTTCGCCTTCACCATCATACGTGATTTTTGACAAGTCATCCCAGAACTCCCTCTCGACTTCAAAGATACATTTGTTGGACAAAAATTTTAGAGGGTGAACTGTAACGTACTCCATGATAGATGTGTGAAGATTCAAAACAGGTTGTGAGGACTTAGCTTGTCATTTGGCCCTCCTTCTAGCGCCATAAATGTTAACGGTGTTGGACCCATCAACATGTCAAGGGATCTCCCCAGTAAGAAGTCTCAAATATACCTCAGACCATTTGGAGTAGGATTCCTAGCAGTGGATAGTACGGTATCACCTTGACTATGGTTGTCTGTAGAGGTAAGTAAGATGTCTTTTTTGGAATCAAGTGTGTGACCTTGTAGCAAGTCAGGGAAGATGTATGGAAAGGCTCTAACACATGGAAGGGGAGAGGAGTGTGCCCCTCAGAAGACTATAATGGTACGCAGTTTGAAAGGGAACACACGAGGTGAAATACATCACAAGATGGAAAGCAGAATAGTCAACAATCCAAAGTGATGAGTTAAACCAGCAACACACTTCAATAAGATTCATACAAACACATACAGAATAGTCCATACATACATTGTTAGAGTAACCAGAATAATCTAACTACAATAACAATACATGTATTAAATGTGTTGGCACTGTTATATTAAAAGAGTGAGAGATCCAATCATACATACAACCATGATAACCACTAGCCCCGATAGTGGAACATTACAGTCATTGTCACCTACTCCTCTAAGGAGATGTATTTGCTCTGCACTGTGGAGAAGCCAAGGCTTGTTACAAGACACTCCAATCTTTCTCTAAGTTATACCTTTCAGAAGCTTGGCTCCCAAAAGCCTGTACAATGAGTAATGAGGTTCTATATATAGCAAAGGGTTGGGTAACCCTTGACACTCCCCTTTGTGACTCTTCAACTACCTTCATGACTCTTCAACTTACACATGACTATTTACATTCTACTATTGACACTTGGTCTTTCACTTTACAATATGTTTACAATACAATCTACACATGTACCCATGTGAGACAGAAAATGGGCTTGAGTAATCCATGCAAGACATCACTGGGACTTTGACAGTTATTGGAAGACTAACTTGTCGACATCATCTTGGTGATCGGTGGTGGCAAACTGATGCCAAGCTTGGTAGTTTGTTATGGTGTCTGTGTACTCTGTGGTGACATCCTTTTGAAAGAGAACTCTTGCCTCCGTTGCATCTGGGTACACTAATTTGGCACCTCTGTCCAACTTGTGATATAGCATGTGCACCATGGTCTTGATTGCAGTTGGACCAATGAAATACTAGTGCATAGTGTCTGTTCTCATCTACAAATCTACATTGGTGGCTATGCACATCAACTTCTTGAAGTACATGTCTAGCTCTAGTTGGACTTCATTCTTCGCTTTCACCTCAGTGAGTGCGCCAATGGATGGGATTGCATGTGTGCGCACAATGACATCCATGCTCCTGAACACTTGTAAATGTGAAGCCTGTACATTAGCGATGAGCTATGGGAGTTCCTCCTAGTTTTGAATCTAACTCTGGGTGTGTGCCTTCAACTACACTACCTTTGGCTTCATCATCTTTGGCAAGTACAACAACGCTCCCTTGTACCTCATTGTCCATATCTGCATGTGATCGACAGCAATGTGTATGTCTGTCAAGATGCATGCTCTCCTAGCATAGCGTTGTTGCCAACCATTAAGATGTACAACTAACTTACGCACGATGACAAACCTGAAATACAACTTCTACATGATCGTCTTGAGAGAGATACTTCATCAAGTATCGCTTTCTTCAACTCTACTTTGGAAGATGTTGTAGCTTTCTCTTCCCTCTGCTTGGCTGCTTACAATTCCTTAGCCATGCTCCCATTCTCAACTATCAAGAATATCACACTTCAGCTGGTGGCTTGGACATATGCCTTTGTCACATCGGCCAATGCAGCTAGATGTCTCATCAGAAACAATCACTCATTCTCGAAAATGCGCAGGAGATGCATGGACATCCGGAGTGGGCACTCTGTGCGACTACACAACTCTTTGTTGTGACTCATTGAAGGATATGTTGTGCACATCTGCTTCCAAATTTTCCTCAAGGATTTCAATGTCTCCTTGATCACTTGGGATTTGCTCTGCTCCCGGATATGGTGAAGCTGGTGGATTGACATCTAGGCCTTTGGGCATGATATTTGTATCCTGATCTTGCTCTGGTTGAACCACATCCATGTCCATTTGCACTAACATCTATTCAATCTCTTAAGCAAAGTCCTTATCCTGCGACTGCTCATCATGTTTGTTATCTTCCAGCTATTATGATTCAATAACCTATATTTGCGCAGTTTCATCAATGTGTACACACTACGCTTCTTGTTGTCCCTGTTCCGACTATGCTTGCTTCTCCTTTCTATGTAGATCTTGTTCCTCCCTTAGTCGTTGCTTCACCTCCTACAACTTCTTCTCTGGCTCCTCCAGTTTCTTCTTCTCCCTTTGCCTTTTCACAATCCTTCTATTGCACTAACGCTTCTTTTCCTCAATCTCCATATCTTATTTTAATACAATTGGATATGCCTTGAACTTGTACCTTTGCTCCGCCTCTATGCTGTTAGCAACCTTCCTCTTAACTTTGTCATGCACAAGTATGTTGCCCTTTGTTGCTATTGATGTTGTTTCCCTGTCAAGTGTCGTTGCCTTGAGCACTGCTAACCTTTCTATAGACACCATGATTGATTCATTGAGCCTTGAGGAGGTATATAAGTATCTCCATTGGTCTTCCTTAGGCCAATGACATGCCCCATGGATCCAAGGTTGATACACTCTCGCACAGTGGTCCTTCACTAAGAAGTGTGGATCGTATGGATTGAAACTTTTGGTGTTGAAGGTGAACCTCTTTAATTCCTCTATTTTGGCCTCAGCATGCTTGATATTTTGGATCTAATACAACCTGACCTGCAAAGGAAGAGTGGGCCAAGGTGCCTTCTTCTTCTTGTGCAGCCTTGCTGACAACCCTATCGAAATGTGATATGAAACCTCTTGCATGACTAGCTTGTCCATGGAAAAATTCGGTAACCCATGCAGATCCTTCTCTGCATTGTACATTCTATGAACAACTTAGTGTCTTCATAGATGGGAAAGCTCATAGACACTTGTTCAACCACATCTCGAGTTGCGCTCTCAATGGTGTCCTTTGAACCTACTCTCTTGGAAGCCATTTTATCTGTATTGTTAAGAGACTAATGAACACCTGTGATACCTAGAGAAATAAAAACACTCATGGCAAGAAAAATTTTAGTTGAAAACCAAAAAAAAACTTGAGGACTAGCATGCAACACACCTAGTTGACTGAGTGGGAAAATTGCACAAATTTCTCTAAGAGAGGCTGGAAGACTGACTGCCGAAACTACGTAGAGATTAGTCCGGGCTTCTAGTGAGTTAACTATCTGTTGAAAATGTGCAAAGAATAGTCCATCTTGGACTGCTGAGGACTGGAACTGCGCATTGTGCAGTTTCAATGGACATGACTGCAACCCAGGAAATTGCCTTGCGTAATCCTGAGGACCAACTAAGGCACTGCCTCTAAAAATTGCATAGATCACATCCTTGGAGGTTGGTGTGAGGAAATCTCTACGCAATTCCTGGGAGCAAGGTGAGGTCTTCCATCCCAGAAATGTGCAGTGCAAGGTGGGCAAGGCAAGGTGTACACCAAGGTAGCCCAGACCCGTCGACAGGCAACTGTAAATAGTAAGGACTGAATGCATGTGTAGAGATGTTGTAGACATGAGTGAATGAACATGCATGTGATTACAGTCAGTGAAGGATTCATTAAAGAGGGAAAACAATGAAGTGTGTGAAGCGAGTCGCCGCAACGATGACCGTTAATGCAGAAACAACGTCATGCATGCGACAACAAGGAAGTGCAATGCAAAACTCGAAATAATTCTCCTACAAGCTAAAATGCATTGAAACAACAACAAGAGTTCAATAAAACTAAGAAAACAACACTCACACAAACCAAAATATGAGAAGCGATAGAAAAGTAGCAAAAGACATGAGAAGCAGACTTACCTGAAAAAGGTTGTGATGAGTATGTCAAAAGTTCTTACATGTGTTGGGAATTCCAGAGCTCCAAGATTGAAGTGAAGAATGATCTTTCAGGTGTTGAATAAATAACTTTGACAAGATCGAGGCTTATGATGCACATGCCACAAATATAGGGAAAAGCGACACTTAATGGGAGGTTTATAAAACAAATTTTGCATGTAACCACTAGTTGCTAAAAATAGATCCCTAAAATCTAGGGATTCTATTTTCTTTTCGATTTTCAGGAAAAATTGCCCATGCATGCAAGGCAAGATTGCACAGTCCTAGAGGGAACCAGTCACCTTGTGAGAAGATGCAATGGTCAGCAAACCTTGGGATGATTTCTACGTAGTTTTTAGGTTGAGTGGCTTTGGTTATCCCTCGAGCTCTGTGCAATTTCTACACTGAAGCCAAGGCTTCTAGTCAGAACTGTGAAAATTTTGAGAGCAATCCCAGTGATGGGTTGCTCTACGCAATTTTCTTGGGGAATGTAGCCTACTTTCTATGTGCAATTCTGGAGAGCAGTGCTAGCTACCAGGATGCACTGCACAAATCTAGAGAGCAAGGCTAGTTTCCCTCCAATGCTGTGCAATTTCCCAAGTCAGCACAACAACTAGTTTAAGACCAAGTCATGGGAGGTCAGCTTGCGAGTGAAAGACAAACAAGTTAGTGAACACAAGCTATATAGCCAAAAAAACCAAACTAAAAGTATAAGGCTAGTGAAAGACATGCTGTTAAGGATGGTTGGAAGGGAGTTTCCAAAATGAAGTTAAGGCAAAATTTTGGAGTATGTTTGTAGCCGCTACAACACATTATTTCCCAGATAATAATAATGTTGGGGTTATGGCTAGTGATCAATCATTTGAGTGCTAAAATTTCTCAAGCATCCCCTAACCCTATGGCGTTGAATGAGATAATAATCATTTGGTCAAGGAGTCGACAAATTTTCCTACTCGAAGGACCTTATAAATGGGGACTCGTTTCCCCTTTTTAACCTTAATTAAAGCCTTTTCTTGAGCTTTATGGATGTCATATTTTCATCCAATTATGTTTGTGACCAGGAGTTTAGGGGAAAGGCCTCCACTAGAAGGAGGGATATCATATTTCTTGGCATGGGAGTGGATGGCATGAATTTTTTTATCCTCGAGAAGGAGCAGGGAGGGGAAGGGAGGGAGTGGGTGGAGGGGAGGAGCTAGAGGGGAGGGGGATGAGAGGATCAAGGACTGAGGGACGAGTGGGAGAAAGGAGGATGTTTAGGAATGGGAATAGAAGAATCCATAGAGGAGAGATTTTCACAAAGGAAATAGGGTATAGGGGGAGATGGAGGCCCACTAGGTTGTAAAGGGGAACGTTGGGGGAGGGATTAAAAATACATACCTTGAGAAAATTCTAGTGTTGAGATCTCAACAGATGTACCTCTGACAGAAATATGTATACGTAGAGAAGTAAGGACCTAACGAAGAGGGAGAAACCTTATTTTTTTATTGTTTCCTCCACTAGAAAGATGCAAAGCATGGACCCATGAGTGAACAATCCTTCTGTAAGTGACTAACCTCATGACATTGGAAGCATCAAAAGAGAAGATTCCAATATTCAATCTTCTATATCCATTTGTAGCCTTTTTCCTCAATCTCCATATCTATGAGGAGACTTTCCATTAGAATGACTTCAACTTGTATCCACACCCATCTGTGATCAAGTTTAAACTCACATCCAAACTCTAAGCTAAAAAATAATACAATATTATTCCTAATTTCCATGAGAATTTATTTTTTCCAAAAAGGAGAGGAAGTCCTGGAAAAATAGCCCACACTATAATGTCATTCATAGGCTCCATGGACGGGTCAAAATTCATATACTAGGGATATAATGAAAAGCCAACTTTGTACCAGGACCAATTGTAACCCAAAATACCTTTGTGGTCCTACTTTGGCTAGAGGATGATGACCATCCTCCCCTAAGGAAGTATGTGGAATATGAGATCGTATCCAACTATGGGTGCCCAAGAATTTTTAATCTGACCTCTAATATCAGACAGTATGATAGGGCTACCATTGAAGCACCCCACTAAGGCTTTTCCAAAAATATACAAATCTTATGAGATACGAAAATATTTACCAACAACAAACTAACCAACCCCTATCGACGTTGAATGCATTTCCTCTTCTATATTCCCAAGCTTCCAATTAGACCATGAGCCAAGGGCGCACACGAGTCAATAGTCAAACTAGTGGGGGGATGATTACATGACATTAGAGGTAAATTGGTGAGGGTTGGGCTAGTAATAGGAGGAGAGTAGAATGGCGAACATGAGGGAAATGGATAACCATACTTAGAAGAGGAGGAAGGAAAATCCTAGAGAGAGGCAGTTGGCATGAAGGAAAGCGAGGTGTTAATAATTGTCGAAATGTTGGAGGAAAAATATGATGACTAGCAAGGAACAATGATAACATGAGTTGGGAGACAAAAAAAGGGTGGGAGATGAAGCTAGACGTAAAGCCATCTCATCTTCCCCACAGTAATACATGATGCCAACATGACCAAAGGCGAAGTCAGAAAAATAAGGATACAAAAAGCTGGAAAAAGGAGAAAAAATTTCCAACTCATACCTAGAGAGATATCAAACCCTTATCCTCCTATGTGTGTCGAATATACCATAGGCGAGTTTCATGGGGCTGCAAAGCTGCAGAGCCATTCTGTTGAAAATAGCAACAAGAAATGATAAAAATAGAATCCAAAAATTCCAATTTTAATTTGTCCTTGAATTAAAATTGTGAATTAAAATCGAATTTAGTCTCACCGACTGCTTGGAAATAATTAATTAATTCATTATGGATTAATTAGTTGGATAAATTCAAGTTAGAAGTCTTTCTGAAGTCA
>APFE030024920.1:88473-114776 GCA_000404065.3 Pinus taeda
GTTATCCCTTAAATTAAGGATATTATCCCTTAATTAAGGAGATAAGATTGAGTTATATTTCAGTTGTAATTAGTTAGCTCAGTTTACTGAGTTAAGTCCAATTAAATTAGTTCCAAACTATTTGAGGAACTAATTGTGAGTTATCAGTCAGTTGATGCATGCATGCACTCAACCAGTGTACTCCAGATAACTAAATATTCCCTCATTAGAAACTCATGCATGTTTATTCTGAGAAAGACCCAGTTGAGCCAATTTCAAGGACATTGTACTATCATTTGCATGTGTTTTCCTATAAAGGAAAATCATGCATGCAGTCAAGGTAAGGTTCCTTGAGGATTGCGCAGTTCTGATAGGGTGTAGGATCAGTGTGACAGATCAGTCTTCCACTTAGTAACAGGAAGATCACCCGAGAGAAACTGTGTAAGGAAATAGAAGCTTGGAGGGCAGAGAGGAAGGCTTGTGAGAAGCTTTGATTGCATGTGAGCATCCAGGAGGATTGTACTAAGAGCTGGCTAGCTATGAGAGCTAAGGCTTTGTATAATTCTAATGTATTTCCACCTTGTATGGTAATACAGACAATGGGTTTTTTAGTTGAGGCTTTCCCCTGAGTATTTTCTATGTTTCATGTGCATTGATTCTTCTTCTGGTTATATGTGTTAAGCTCAATCTTGCTCAATATTTAAGCTTCCATAAAGAAAATTGATAGTAGAAGCAGATTATAATATTTTTCTTTGGTATATTGCATTATTGGGTTAATCTACAGTAAAATTTTTACATGATATTAGAGCTAGATTTGTAGAGAATTTGTAGAATTTCTACACATTCCACCCATTTGACTATATATATATATATATAATTTTTAGATTCTTATTCAAATATCTGAGGGTTGTTTTCTTGCAAATTCACATCCAACTCTTATTTTTCAAGGTTTTTTAAATTTTTTAATCCTTTGGGCATACTTTGATTTGGCTACATAGAATGATTCACAAACTCTTCAACACATACATTGCAGTATCCTACAATGAGGGAAACTTTTTGAAATAAGTAAAATAATATATGATCAACATTCCCAATTAGGGAAATGCATTAGGTTTTCCAAGACCTTTCAAAAACTCTTTCCATTATTTGTTTCTTGATCCAAATCTTGGGGGAAGGCCCCCAAGATCTAAAAAAATGGAAATTCCAGAAGAAAAGTTGAGAACACAGAAAACAAAACCACAAAAAAACTTTTTTTATTAAAACAGAGAATAACCTTAAAAGCTACATTGTGGCGGACAATTTGTCCTTTTACAAAATCTGACTTGTTACTTATAGAATATTTTTGGTTACAATACCACAAGTAAATTCCATGGGTGGGTAAATACCATGGGTGGATGTCACTTACAATACCATGGGTAAATTCCATGGGTGGATAAATACCATGGGAGGATGAATACCATGGGTAGATGACACTTACAATACCATGGATAAATACCATGGGTGAATGAATTCCATGGGTGGATGCCATGTACAATATGATGGGTGGATAAATACCATGGGTGGATGAATATCATGGGTTAATTAATTCCATGGGTGGATACCATTTTCCATTCGAATCATTCCTCCCTCCTTAAGAAGCAGTGGTCCCCATTGAGTGAAGTTCCCTCATGATATTCCTTTGTTGAATATGAAGAGCCACTGAAGAGAATGGTTTTGTGTGGTTAACCCATAACTATGATGGATGTGTATTTGAGGATAGATATACCCTGTAATTCTTGTGACCAATTGTGATACTAACAGTGTGTGGCCTAGAAAATGGACTTCGATGAAGAGTGGGTTTTTTGATGACCCATAACCATGAAAAATGAATACTTGAGGATAGAGATACCATGTAATTCTTGTGACCAATTGTGATACTGACAGTGTGTGACCTAACAAATGGACTTCGATGACATGGGTTTTGTGCGGACCAGAACCTTGATGCTGACTATTGATGAATTAGCAGGTGCCTACATAGCCTGGGGTGGGAGGGCACGTCTCCAAAGAACCCAATTTGGATGTTGCTATGATGAAATTGATGAATTTGAAGCAGGTGCCTACTAAAGTGGGGCGGGAGGGAACATCTCCAAAGGGAACTCGCTCTGAATGTTGCTCCAGATATAAAAACTCATTGATTCTGGGTGGGGTACAGAACTAGGGCACACCAGAGATGTACATGGACTATAAATGTGTTTTATACTTGTAAGAAAAGTGGCCATGGGTGTTTTAGATACCATGGATGAATGAATACCATGGGTAGATGTCACTTACAATACCATGGGTAAATTCCATGGGTGGATAAATACCATGGTTGGGTGAATACCATGGGTAGACGTCACTTACAATACCTTGGATAACTACCATGGTTGAATGAATTCCATGGGTGGACGCCACTTATAATACCATGGGTAAATTCCATGGGTGGATAAATACCATGGGTGGATGAATATCATGGGAAAATTCCACGGGTGGATGAATACCATGGGTGGATGCCATTTTCCATTTAGATCATTGCTAGAGAAAAGTAACATTCGCAAATTGGAATTTTTTTCTATCCCTTTGGGTACATCTCACATTTCGTTATAGTTGTGATCTGCAAACACTTGAACTTGGAAATTTCTTACAAAGAGGGAAAATTTTCCAAACTATTAAAATCATCTATAATTAGCTCTTTCAATGATTCCTAAACTACCATGAATATTCCAATGGATAGTTCATCGCAACAAATATGATAATCCCCCCTCGGATAATGAGCAGAGAACTCTCAGGCACCTAGGATTGCAAGGGATAATTCCTCAAGGTATAAATAGAAGGGATATAGCTATGGTTACAGAGAAGAACTTCTGGCAACCTCCTCCGAAAGGCTTTCTGAAATATAACATTGATGGTGCCTCAAAAGGCAATCCGGGAACTGCTAGTTATGGAGGAGTTTTAAGGGATGAATAGGGCAATATTATCTTTATCTTCCACTATCATTTAGGAAGAGCTACCAACAACATGGCGGAAGTGATGGCTCTGGAGCAGTGTCTAGAGTTTATGATTCAGAACCATCGCTCAAATGTCATTGTAGAAGCGGACTCTAAGATAACCATTAACACTGTGAAAAGTATCAACGGTGGTTCTTGGCTGGAGAGAGTCTCGAATCACTAGAAACTTATCTAGGTTTATCAAAGAATCCAAGTTCATCTCCAAGGTCTTCAAACCATAAGTTTCAACCATGTTCGTCGTAATGCCAATAAGCTTGCGGACTTACTGGCCAATCAACGAGTGTGCAATACAGACTCTGGGATGGCTAAAAAGTGGCAAAAAATTCCTCAAAGTCGTCTAAAGGCTATCTGCGAGGATCAAGTTGCTGAGGATAGGGAAGTTTTTCAATTTCGGGCTAGGTTGAACAGCACGAATTGATGTTGCCAGATGGTGCACCCTCACCCCAGCAGGTTAAACCAGGATGGTTGGAAAGTCATCTTCAGTCTCACTTCTTCTTGGAGCAATTCGACCAGAATCCCCAGGTTACTGGTGGGCATCCTGCGGAATCAGTTCCCAGCAAACTCTAGTTCAGGTTCTGGTTTCACTGTATGATTAGGTAGAACGGGCAGTCAGTAGTGTACAGCAGTTGGATTTCTCCTTCTTTCTGCTTTCGAGCTTGAAATCCTGACCATAGTCGATTTTCCGGCAATCGCAAGTCAGTAAAGTGGAAAGTGGTTTTGCAGTTTCGGGAACGATCCCATAGAGATCACAACACGTGGCAAGGTGCCATTTTCGGAAACTACCCTTCATCGCTCATTAAGGTTCTGTCGTGTTGGGTGGTGCGATATGGCTCCTGGCCATTGGATCCGGTAGCTCAGATGGACGACTGGGATCATTCGTGCTGTTTAGTGGGGCCCAACAGGCCTTTTCCCATTTTCCCGATGGCGCGTCTTGTCCTTTTCTGTCCTTTGTGTTCTTTGGGTGGTCGGGGGTGACCATTGTTGATGAACGGCTCCGGGGGTGTGTTTTGTCCTGTGCGGCCTTTTGCTTAGGATTCCTGTAGCCCTTCGGGGTTTTTCCCATGGGTTTTGGGTTTTGGGGTGTTAGTTGGTGGATCTTAGCCTTTAACAGGAATTCCTGTTCTCCTGTGTTTGTACAAATTGATAGGTTTTTGCATACTATGTAACTTATCTTTTGAATTAATGAAATATAAGGTTCGACTCTTGCTTCAGCAAAAAACAAAACAAATATGAAAATGAAAAATTACTAAACTCTAAAATCTATATTATGAGGGTTAATTTTGTCGTATATTTATGGATTTATTAAGTTATTTTTTAATACATATGCATGTGAAATATAAATATGTATAAAATAGAGAATAATTAAAACAATCACGCACAAAACCACAATAAATAAAACATATGACATAGGAAACCTTTTCGGGAGAAAACCAAGTTGGGAGGTGAGGATGCTATGCTCTCTCTTTCTCTAAATTGAGGATGAAAGCACAAAGGAGTGAGACTTGTGTCTTGTGGGTATCCATATAACAAAAATACTCTATATTTTCTATCTTTATCTACTCTCAAATACTTTGCTAAAATATTGAACAAAATGCACTAGAAAAGAATCAAACCCCTTTTCCATCTAGTGGCTTATTTATTACACAATGTGACATCCAACTAGGGATTAAATTTGACTCGTTCAACCCTAAATATGAGTTACAACTTGACCCTTCTAGATTATTTTTCATATTTCTCACATGGATTTCCCCTTTTCCATGATTGTCAACGCTGACATGCCATCCTTTCGAATTATGGTGGTTAATTTGATAGGTCAATTTTCAGGAGGCATAAATTTCTCATAATAATTTTGGTTGAGGGGATTCTTCCACTTTTAAAAATGTATTGATTTGTATATTGTGGAATATAACTCTATATAAAGGTTGGAACCACAAATTCCATCCAATGAAATGAATTAGCTATGGTGTGAAAAAGGAGGAAAGCATACTTAAACACTCACAAGAATACCCCACACAACATAATAGAATATAATAGAGCTATGACTCTCTAACTCAAATAAAATCAAATTTCTTGAGGATACATGACTAAATAGACCCAAGCATCTTATGGAGAATCATATTTTAACATATTTAGAAAACTAATAATAGATATGCTAATATTACCTTACACATGAATCTCTAATTGTTCCTAAATTTAGACTCTACATAAACTACTAGAAACTACAAGTTAATTAGGAGTATTTTAGATTGAGCCTTTTGTGATTTGAGTTTTACCAAGGATTTTCTTCTTGATCCATCACATGAGAATTTTGGATTTTCGAGATTTTGAAACTACTAATGAGGTTCATCATCAGGATGAGAATGTTGAAAAAATATGATCATGCAAAGTATTACTAAATAGGGAATAAAAGGATGCCAGGTCAAAAAAAGGACGCATAAAGGATCCTAAGATATGGAAGAAAATTTACAATTATTAGTTATTTATTTTAATATTAATAATATTATTAGTGGCCTCAAGGGTTAACTTAGTTGTTCGAGTCCCCGTCGTTAGAGCACCTCTACTATTGAGGGGTCACAGGTTCAATTCGCTCAACACTCTCGGGGTTAGGCTTCATGATTGAGCCAACATGAAGTGATCCTTTCTGGGATATTTGCATGGTACAAATATTTCATGGATGTAGAAATCATCGATCTCTTGGGACCATGAAACACATAAAAAATAATAATAATATATTAATATTAGAGATTTTTTTTCTTCCGAAGAATATGTTGTAGTTTCTACAACCACCCTCCAAATTTTTTCCCATTCTTTGATTTTGGAGCCTCCCTTCTATCTACAGGAGTCTATCATTCACTATCATCAAGTATTCATGCTATGTTAAAGACTCATCATCCCATGTCATGCTTGTGATGTCTTGTTTTGATCTTGATTTGATTATGTTTAACACAAGCGATCTCCTGCCTTAACCTTACAACATTGTCGGTATTCCCTCTTCTAACTGCATAATCCACTATCTTTGGAAATTGTGCTAAGCCTTGAGGATCTAAACTATGCAATCATGGAAGGTAGGTCAGCCTTGAGGATCTGAACTGCGAAATCCTAGAAGGCAAGCCAAACTTGAGATCAGAAACTACACATAAGATTGTGAAAGAAGGAAAACCATTCAACTAGTCAAACTTGTTAGCTCAACAATTGAGGACCCATGTAACTAATTCCAAGAACCCTCTCAAGGGTAAGAAAGCTAGGTTCTACATGTCTTCTACTTGCTGGATGCAATCTGTGCTCAAAACTCTTTTCCTAGCATGAGTTGGATTTGAAAACCCAAGGAACATGTTGTACACATTTATTTCAAGTTGCTTTCGAATTGTAGCCATAAAGGAGCTATGGAGAATCTTATGTATCACTTCCTCTTTCTGTTGTAGAAGATTTTCTTTGAGGAAGATCCACCTTGCATATCATGTGAGGCAATGGAAGCAGTGTCAGTATTGGTAGATTGGTTTACCTCACGAGATGGCACTTACCTCAGAGTGTTTGGCTATCAGAAGTCTCCACATCTTCTACTGAGGTATGCCGCCGACAAGTTGGTCATGCAATAAGTTTCTTATTATCTTTCCACATGGTTATCAAGAGTATTGCATAGAAGAAGAAAGCACCTTGGCCCGCTCTTCCTTTATAAATTAGATTGTACGAGATCAATAATCTGAAGGTTTCTAACACTGAAGACAAAGAAATAGATAAATTTTCATTCGGTCGAATGGATTCAATCAATATGATCCCAGGAATGTTTGCAAATAACATTGTGCAAAGATTCATTTCAACTGGTTGAGCAGGTCTTTTTTCATGCCCGAGTAGGAAAGGATGAAGAATTGCTACAATTCCTTTAAGCCCCTCAATCATTCAGCTTTACAGGTACATCACAAGTTATTCCTGAGACAAAAGAAACTCCAAAAGAAGAACCATCAGTGAGGCGCAACCTAGTGCATGAAAAGGGTAAGTAGAAAGTTATGCACAATCCAGTGGAAGAAGAGAACCGTAAGTGGAACGCAGATCCCATCATCTTGAAAGCGGCCATAGTAGTAGGAAGAAAGAGAGAACAAAGGAAGAAGAAGGAATAATTGAAGCGAAAGGAAGAAAAAGAATAGAAAGAATGAGAATAAAGGTAAATGAATGAATAAGAAGAAAGATGGAAGAAAGAAGAAGAAGAAGCGGCATTGAAGCAATCCGAGGAAGAGGAATAGAGTTGATTCCTTGAAGACAAGATAAAGCAATTGCATGATAAGGAACTTGCTCAAGAAATTGAATATTTGATATTAATCTAGGAAATGGAGGTGGAATTGGAGCAGCAAAACCAAGATGTTGATCTCATGCTGAGCATGCAACAAATCACTATTCAGTCTTCCCCTCCTCCGACGGGAAAAAAAAGCTCCAAGCGAAGAAGAGGAAATTGTTCCCCTTGATGATGGTTCGGTCAAGGATATGTACAATCTAACCTATGATGAGCTTCAAAAGAATATCTTTCAAGTGAGAAAGAAACACTTTTTGGATGATCTCACATCTCATGCATTCATTAGAGAAAGGGTTATTGTAATGGATACCAGAAGGAATGCAAAAGCCATTGCTATAGCCAACTTGGACTTTATAGGTGCTACCAAGTCAAACATGGAGTATCTCATGGCCGAGAATAGACAGATGGCAAAGAACTTACATGCAGTAAGGCAACAAGTGGAACAACTCCAAGTAGAGGTCTAGAAAGCAACTCTTGCATAGGTGTATCTAGAAGAACTTAAGCCTGCCATACTTGGTGAAGTATCAGCACTAGGAGAGACAATGCGAAGCCTCTACAAGGATATTTTCACCATGCACAAAGAAGTTGTTTGCTTGCACTACATGGAGAAAAATTGCAAATATAATTCTAAATCTCTCAAGTTTTTTCATACACCCATCGCTACCATGCATGAGTGGGAAATGTAGCACAAAGGAGCACCTCCCAAGTTGGTGAAGAAAATAAGTAAATTGGTTGAGTTTGAGAAAGCAGGGGTTTGAATGCTTATCAAGAGTAACAACCAGATCAACCCATTCATCACCAACATGCAAGCCTCATATGCACGGTTCTACAACAGTTTGGATGTCATGGTGAAGTTACACAAGATCCCTTCAGTTGGCTCACTCCCTTCAGTTGGCTCACTCATTGAAACCAAAGGCAGGAACAAAGTCAGATGGGAGGTTGAGGAATACTTGGACCAGCTCAGGCAGATCACCACCAAGGAAGATCTAGAAGTGAACAGGCATAATATGCAAAAGTACATCGGTGGCCCTATCCAGGTCAATACCATGTTTCTCTTGCTGAAGAAGGAAGCCCAGGCTGGTTCCAAGTCAGTGTACCCAAATGCAATGTAACCTAGAGTTTGCTTCCAGCCTGATCTCATCACACAATTTGGGGAAGTCATTGCACAGTACAAAGCTTGGTACCACTATGTGACTGAGAAACTATAAGTTGAAGTGGTTGAGATAAAGTTTCCCCACACTCAAGCTTGATTTGTTTTTTCTTATTAGACTGTCTAGTTGACTCTACCCAATTTTGTCTTATATGGGTATGAGCATATTATAATATTCTTTTGTAATTAACTATAAGTGAAATTCCAAGTGTAAATTCTGGAATGTCAAGATTCATTTTGTAATGAATTCCAAAGGTCATGGTTGAAGGAAGTCAAAGAGTCGTAAAGGGGAGATGATTAGTCATCTCATTTGTTATAAATATACCCTCATCACTTATGTAAATGCCTTTTGGCCGGGATTTCGGCTGAGGATCATAAGTTTGGGAGTTTTCTTGAGAGCCTTGGATTCTCCTTAGCATAGAGGGAGTATATTACTTTGGAGGAGTAGGTGTTGGCTTCATGTTCCACTATTAAGACTATTGGTTTGACAATTGTGTATGTATGTATGGGACTTTCACTTTAATAGAAGCTCAAAGCTGCACGTTTTCATACATATGTTGGGAATATAGTAGGACTATTCTTGTTATGTTTGCAATATATGTTATTTCATTTACGCTAACGCTTATGTACTATTTCGTTTCCATTAGTATGAATCTTGTTGAATGCATGTTGTTGGATATTTAAATCATGGTTATCTTGTGAACTATTTTGCAGGCTAACTTATGATCACTTTTATGCTCGTGTGTTCCTTTCAATTTCGTACTATTACCGGATTCTAACGAGCTCACTCACTTTCCCCTTGTTGTTTTAGAACACTTCATGCATTTCACTTGAATATTCATAGGGTCTCACACTTGTTTCATCAAATTCACGAATAGATCATTCTATGAATTATCACAACCAAGGAATACCTTTAAAACCCACTAATTGGAAAATCAGGTTGTATTCTAGATGGGGCTTCTACTCCAAACAGTGTGAGGTGTACTTAGGACTTCATATCAAGGAGACCCCCTGAATGTTGGTGGGTCCAACACTGTCAACAGAATAATTTTGGGCATCGGGTATCGCCCAGGAAGAAAGCTTGCCTCCCTTAGCCCGAAGGCAAGAGATATGTTGTTGGTACTAGGAAACTGCTCAGTATAGACTCGCTTAAGAGTGTAACAAATTTACTCTATTCTAGAGTGTTAACATGTCAACTTACAAGACTTCAACCTAGGTAGGGAGGATAACAACTATTCTTCCCAACCACCCAACGTAAACTCAATTGACTAATATTAGAGATTATTTATATTAATAATATAATAATAATCAATATTAATATTAGATATATATATTAGTATCCGTATATAATAATATATTATTTATATTATAATTAATAATAACTAATAATAATTAATAATATAATAATATATAATATATATATATATATATATATTATAATATATAATATATATATATTATAATATATATATATATATAATGTATATGTATTCAAAGAATATGAAAATACTATTAATGATTAATTAATATTAATAATAATATTAATTAAAATAATATAATATAATAATAATTAATTAATAATATAATAGTACATTATTATAGTTAATATAATAGTACATTATTATAATTAATACCCAAGAGCGGGATAGGGATATTAATTAATATTAATAAATCATAATGTATTTTATTATCAAATAAGAGTAACTAGGAGTAATTATGTCTAGCACTCCCTCTTAATTACAACCAATATTTCTTATTGATCTATGTCTCGGCCAAGCTTACAACTCCTAAATTTTTTCTATGAAACTTAAATACATTTCTTTCAATGACTTTGTGAATATTTCAGCAAATTGTTTTTTCAATTTGCAAGATTCTAAGTGGATTTATTCATTGTTCACAATCTCTCTAATGAAGTGATCTCATATGAATATGTTTGATTTTCTAATGAAAAACATGGTTCTTTGACAGAGATACTATATAGTTGTTGCCACAATACAATGCAATTGATCACTTTTATTCTTATTGTCGATCACCCAATACTATATATAATCAAACTTCTTGACAAGTTTATGTTGTTGCTACTACATACTTTTCTTCTTTGATTAACTTGTCACAATGGGTTTCCTCTTCAACGCACATGAAATCATACTCGAACCAAGATGAAAAATATGTCGGTACTCTTCATGCCATCCATGCTACTGCAAAATCATTGTCAGTGCATCCAACTAAAAGATCATTGTCAATTTGAGTATAATAGACCATATCTTTTTCTCTAGCAATATGTCTCAAAATTATTTCTCTTGCTTACGAGTGTGAGTCTTTTGGAAACTCCATGAACCTAGAAACCAAACTAATAGCATACATAATGTCCAATCTAGTGTCAATGATATACATAAGACTGCCAACCAATCTCTTGAATATAGTTGGATCTACGTTGGATCCTATATCTTTATTGAGCTTTGCTCTTGTTTCAAAGGGAGTTGGTGTCAATTTAAAATTCTTCATCCTTAACCTCTTTGACACATCCATTGCACAACTTATTTAAAACTCAAAAATACCTTAATGTCGTTGAACGATTTCAATACCAAGAAGGAATCTTATTAACCCCAAATCATTCATTTCAAACTCTTGTTCCATTGCTAATTTAAGCTTGTCCACTGATATATTCCCTATGAAGATCATATCATCAACATACAAACAAGCAATTAGAATGTGTCCTTTCTCATTGACCTTTGTATACAATGTAGACTCACTACTACTGTTGAATCCAATGTCGATAAGATATGAATCAATCTGGCCATACCAAGCTCTAAGAGCTTTCTTAAGTCCATAGAGAGCTTTCTCCAACTTGTATACCTTATTTTGATGACATTTTATCACAGGTCCTAGTGGTCGCTTCAAATATACTTCTTCCAAAATGTCATTCAAGAATATTGACTTTACATCCATTTGATAAAATTCCCACATGTTCTAAGTTATTATGGGTAAGTTAGCTCTAATTGTATCTAACCTTACAAGTGGTGCAAAGATCTCACTATAATCCACTCTAAGATGTTGTGCAAATCCTTTTACTACCAATCTAACTATGTAATTTTCTATTTCTCCTTTCTCATTAAACTTTGTTTTGTAAACCCATTTTACACCTATAATACATCTATCTTCTAGTAAGTATGTTAGATCTATATCATTCTTCTCTATGAAATCCATCTCTTCGTCCATTACTTTAACCCAATTACATATTTCATTCCCTCTTCAAAACATTTCAGCGTACAAGTAAAGAATATAGAATTTGAATTTATCACTCAGCGAAACTCCCACTTAAAACCATTCTTGGAAAGGCATTTATAGTTGATGACATGGTTTGTAATCTTGTTAACCTCCATGTACAACCAAAACTTTTCACTCAGCAAAACTCCCACTTAAAACCATATCTCTCCCTTTAACTTTAAAGACCTTTTCCTTTTCTTTTTTATTTCTCAATAAACTCTTAACTCTCTTTTTTTCGATACGTTAATTATAAAAACCCATTTAAGAAATATAACTCAATTACCTTTTTCTCCCTTTTCTTAATATTAAAACAACTGGTTAATAACCACTTAGACATAAAGCGACTGAATCCAAAAACCTGTAACATTTAGGAATAATTGATAAATTTAATAACTTGAATACCTTTTAATAAATTCAAACCTTTACTCGACCAACGGTGGCTTACAGTAGCTACGGTTAGTGGCCCTCTTTATGGTGGCTAGTTCGAACAAACAACGAGCTATTGTATTGATAGCGATCATTGTGACAGTTCTCAACGGAGGTTGCTCACGGCTCCTCCAACAAACAACTGTGAACGACGACTGTGCAAACAGACTGAGTCTTTTGAAACAGCAGTAAGTAATTAGAACAACAGTGGTGGGCTTAATCCATAACGGGCACTCACTACAATTCACGGCAGTTCTACTCACAATGACAACGACTCTACTCATAGGAACCCTCACAAACCTTAGTTATATGCTCCGATACCACTCTAATGGGAGAAACAAACTTAAATAATCACAAAAATACTACACACAGCATAACAGAATCTAATAGAGGTGTGACTTTCTAAGTCTTATCCTCAATTAAATTGAAATTTCAAGATATTTAATAAAGCTTATAATAAATATGCTAATCTTAACTTATAGATATATGATTAATTATTTCTAAATTTATATTTTAGATAAATTATTAATTAACTGAGAATAACTAAAAGTAATAATGTGTAAAAAACTCGTTTGATTTCTTATTAAATGCAACTCCTTTCAATTTCAACGTTTATAAAATGAAAACCTTCGCAATTAAAAAAAAAAAAAACAACAACTCCAATTCAATGCAACCCTTCACATTTATATGTAAGAAAGGTACATTCTAACCTATTCCTATGATAGCTACGTAAATCTTCAATTGCTGATATGGAGAAAAGTTTTGAAATTCCATAGGTAAGGAAATAACTCCAATTTAACGCAACCCTTCACATTCAAATGTAGGAGAGACGTATTCTAACCTATCCCCAAATGCAGCCTACATACATCTTCATGCTTGCTAATATCGAGAAACTAGAGGCTTTAGAGGCCACTCAGAATTGGGCAATTCCTGTATTGTAATGCAACTCTTCACATTCAAATGTGGAAGAGATGCATTCTAACCTGTCTCCACCTGCAACGTACATAAACCTTCACATTCGTAATATCAAAAAAACAGAGGCTTTAGAGAGCATTCTAAGATAAATCTTTTATTATTTTCAAATAAATTTATTTCAAAAGTTTTAAACTTTTGATCGAGGTATTTTATTAATTTAATCTGAGTTTGACTTATATTTGAATTAATAATTTTATAATTAAATAATATAATTTAATTTAATTATTATTATTAAGTAAATGAGAGATTTAATTTTTATCTTAGTAGTATACACGAATCAAATGTTATATAAAATGAGTTACTTAGGTATATGGTATTAATGAACTATAATATTGGTTTATAAGTGCAGAGTGAATTTTTATAGTTAAGAATATTAATTCTTTTTATCATTAATAGTATTTAATTTAGTTAGTTCATATGATTTTTTAAATTTAAGTAGCTTGAGATGTATGATGGAGTAACTATTTTGATGCCGATTATAAGTTGATTCTTATTGATATTTACCAACTATTTAAATTTTATGGCTATATTAGTATCTAACACAATTATAGTTGTTAAAAGAATAGGAATATGCAGTTATCACATGAATTCAAACATTTTGTATGGTTAGTATATTACATTGTAATTGTATTTGTGTGATATATAGTATATAGATATTATAACAAAGCTAATAAATAAGAAATAGTGGAGAGTGAATCTATTGTAAAGGAAGAATATTTAGTGCTTTATAATTATATATTTTAATCAAATTAAATTTTAGTACAATTCCTATGATTTGTTTTAATTGTAACTTGATGATGACTCATAAACATTGTATTATTTAAATAAAATTATAATTTAGTAATGTCTATAGATTTGATTACTTTTTTGATAATTGATAATTTGAGATGTATGATGAAATATTTTGATGTTGATTACAGATTGATGCTTATTGACATTTATCCATCATTTAAATATATGGCTGCACTAATATGTAACACAATTATATTTGTTTAAAAAAAATTGTAACATTACTACATGAACTCAAACATTTTGTATAATTATCTATATACATTGTAATTTTGTGAGACATTTATTTATATAGGGTTATAGGGTTGTATTGTGAAGAGTCTACAATAAAACCTTCAAGTTATAATCTACTCCTAAATTTAAAAGAAAGAAAAAGAATTAAATATTATTAAAAATTATAATCATTCTATATTTAAAAAAATATTAAAAACAAAAATAACATATATTGTGCAAAAAAGAAATATTTAGAAAGAAGATCAGGTCAGGTTAGAAATCAATATATATGTTTAAAAATTATAATATTAATAATATTTAAAAATATATAAAAAATAATTTCCAAAATAAATATTATATTTCAGTTAAAACTATCAAAATTATATTTTATATAAATCCATCATAACATTATATTTTATATAAATGAATAGTGATAGTTATAATTGGAGGCTATAAATTAATGTTGAATTAATAGAAATCTGATCCTTATGATAAACCATCACACTAGCTGGTTCAGAAAACATCTCCAAAATTTTATGCTATGTGATTTCTACGGAAAAGACTCTAGTTAATGTAATATGGATCATAGATTACAGAAGTCTGAATTCAGAAAAAGGCAAAATAAAAATTACCAAGCTTCTAAGTATTATAAGTATTATTTTATTGTCTTAATAAATAAGACTAATAATAATAACAAATAAGACTAATAATAATAACAAATAAGATAATATTAATTTAATACTAAATAAATAATAATAATAATATGGTTATTAATATATAATAAATTTTGATTAATATGCTTCTCACACATTATTTTAACCATTTTTATTTTACAATTTATTTGACATTTTATTTATTTACAATTATTATTGCAAGTAACACACTATTTATTTAGTTTTTGTGAAACTATTTTTTTTATTAATTCAAAAATTTAATATTTTCTCATAAATATATTGGCATTACTCTTACTAAATCTATTGGCATTACTCTTATTTTTTGTGAAACTAATTTTTTTTATTAATTCAAAAATTTAATATTTACTAAATCTATTGGCATTACTCTTACTAAATCTATTGACATTACTTTACAAAATAATTTATTAGCCAATAGATGCATACTCAAATACAAAGCAAAGTTCCAAAATAATACAAGTTTAGATAAATTTACCCACAAAAAACCCAAAAAATGCCAAAAAAAAAAAAATAAAACCAGTAAGACCCGGAAATAACAAACTATCATGCATCTCCCAAATGTTACGCTGAATGTGGTTCATGAAGTCTTGTGATCATCGATTAAGGTAATCCAAGGAACTACTCCACAATTGAATGATATTAACATCTCTGCCTACAAGCGAGCATTCGCCGCTAAGAGAAAGGATTGACAGAAAGGTGGGTCCATTGTTTCATCCTAATCCTACTCCTCATAATACTGCTACATGGCCTAAAAACCCCTCGCCTCCATCCCAAAGTGTGTCGAGCCTCGCTGAGGGTGCATATTGAACACCTCCCACTATAACTCTCGACCAAGAAACGGAACACCTTTGCCACAAGGAATGGAACACCTCTGCTACACCAATACGACCAACGAGACAACCAGTGGTGTCCCTCTGTCACCTTTGGGGCCCAAAAATTCAAAGACCCCAGTACAAAAACCTGAGGCTCCCTCTATCCACCACAAAGACTACCAAAACTTGCAAGAAAACAAAACGGGCAAGAAAACTTTCACTACACCGCTACCCAGCCCAACCATTGAGAAAGTGAAACCTGTCGACCTCCCCATAAGAATAGAATGTAGCTGGTCCTGGAATGCAAAGGATTCCTGGGCTGCCAGGGCCATACAAATAACCGCCCAATCAAAATTGTCTCTGTTCTGAAACTTCCAAACCCCTACACAACTGGAAGCTAGAATGCTCGCATCACTCAAGCGCCTAAGGTAATGAATCACCACCCACCTACCAACCACTAAACTTCCTAGCGTCAAAATTGAAAACAAAATAAGCAACGACGCACCTTGCTGGGAAGCCACTCCTTTCAAACATACACAGACCGTAAAAACTAAAATCACACCATTGATATTGATAACCCAAATTTTAACCACCAAGTTTAAAATTTTGTACCTGGTGTGGATAACCCACAACAATTCTAAGACCGAATCCAAAGATGTTGCTTGGAGCCTGTATTGTCTTCTCTACGAATCTCCCGCCACGCAACTCGATGTTGAACTTCTAGATTTCCTCGTGCTGGGGTTCTTGCTCTCTGTGGCTATGACAGAGTGCCTTGCCCTCAAAATCATTTTCCTCCTTCAATGTAGTCTGACATGCAAAGGGAATAGGGGTTGCCTTGCTGCTAACATGCCAAAGTCAACAGTTTCTCTGCCGGGTACACAATCCTGAGAACCATTAATTGTCACCCTTTGGTACACAATTTCAATGAGCGATATGACAAGCCTGAGAACCATTAATTGTCACTCTTCGATGTTATGCCTTTGAGCTTCACACAGGCACACATGTAGCCCAGCTGCCTCGTATATATACACGGGCACACATGCAACCTACCTAACTCGTTTATATACACGGGCACACATGCAACCTACCTAACTCGTATTAATATACACAAGTGACCGAGAAGAGACATGGGATGGAGAACCCCTTCCACATCATATTAATATATACGAGTTATCATATATATAAACGGGCACAGATGCGACCTAGCTAACTCATATTAATAATATATATAAGTGACCGAGAAGAGACATGGGATGGAGAATCTCTTCCACATCATATTAATATATACGATTATCGAAAGGACTTGTCGGGGTAGCGAACTCCCTCCACCTCATATATATACCTTTCCACCTCATATTAATATATGTATATAACCCTCCTATATATATATATATACCCTTCCACAATTGTCTATGTTGAATAAATAAAGGCATTCTATTCTTTTGGCACCTAAATACTCTGTGGCTAAGGCGAACCCCCTCCCCTTCACATCATATTAATATATATCTACAAGTTGTAAAGACAACCCTGCATTCTATTCTTTTGGCACTTAAATACTTCGTGGCTAAGGCGACCCCCCTGCTCTCCATCATATATATATATATACAAGTTGTCATGACAACCCCATACGCCACTGCACTCTTGGTGGCAAGGCCACAAGGGCCACTCTCCACTCGTGGGTGGGTGTCACGCTCCCAATATTTTTTTTTGTTTATTGGGCGGGTGCGGCACCACCTTACGCTTGGTTTGAGCGTATGTGGACTACGCCTTCGACTTCTAACACCAATTTCTTCCTACCGAATTAGTGTAAACTTAACTTCATAAACCGAACATTTAACTCTTATGACCGATTTATAAACATATACCGAACAGCAATTATAATAACTCTGTTTAATTATAATTCTATTAGTAATAAAACCGAAGCAATAATATGTAATGCAGTATCAACACATCATGTTTACGGGAGGGGCAACTCCCAGCCAAATTGCGCCCTCGAAAACTTTGATTAACTTATCAAATTTCTTTACAACACGTGCGCCTTGTGGCCACATGATTTTCCCAATAGACCACGGCCAATCCAAACATACAATGGGTCCGCGACCAGCTTGGACAATTAACAGACCTGCGGTCAATTCGATTTACAACAGACCCGCGGCCAACTTACAACATCGGTTTGTTACAAGACCGTGTGCAATCCGTGCGCCCTCCTTTGCCAAGACCGACAGTAAGCTTGTGTTGTAATTAAGTGCGCATCGCATGCGCCTCATTCGCCAAGACCGACCACTGTCCGCAGTCTACAACTGCGTGCCAACCGACCCCTACTCTGCCTCCTTCGTTCGAGATCTGTCTCACATATTCCGCTGCCTGCGTTTAGTTCGACTCCCGTTTGGAGACTTAGGTGATCGAGCTCCTTGATCATACTTGATCGAGTTCGAGTTGATTGCTTCCAAATGGCAAAGTGCACTGCCATTTATATGGTTCCATCGCCGATTTGGGGAGGGGTGTCGACTTGCCAAGCCGACCCCCAAAACATGTAAACGATCGTCCGCCGCCCCAAAGCCGACTCGTTTGTCATTTGAACCGTTGTGTCTCTTCCTCTTCGGCGGGTCGGCCCTTGTTACACAAGGCCGCCCACGCCAAGAGGATATAAGCTTGCCATCCACTTCGCTCGTCCAACCCGCGTGTGCATCCTTCCCTCATCGAACCGCTCCAATCCATGTCGCTGTCGTTCGGCGTTGAAGTTGTCCACCGTGTCGTTCGGCTCCGTGTATGTGCACGCCCCACTGGTTCGTTTCGTTGATCGTTCGGGCGGGCGGGCGCACTACCGTGTCGCCCTCGCCCTTCGTTCGGTCCCACGTCCTTCGTCGTGTCCCTTTGATGTTTGGTCGGGGCGGTCGTCGCACGACCCGCCCCTTGCTGCCCGTGTGTGTGCCTCGCTCCACCAGTTCGTTCTGCTGTTCGTTCGGGCGGGTGGGCGCACCTTCGTGCAGCCCTTCGCCATCGTTCGGCCATCCACCCGTTCTCCCAACGTTTGTGTGTTCGGCGTTCGTTGCACGACCCGCCTTGCTGCCCATGTGTTGCCTCGCCCCACCGGTCCGTTTGTGCTGTTTGTCCGGCGGGTGGGCGCACCTTCGTGCAGCCCTCCGCCATCGTTCGGACGTCTGCCGTTTCTTCCAAACGACCATCCTTCGTGTATGTTCGGGCGTTCATCGCATGACCCGCCCTACTGCCCGTGTGTTGCCTTCGCCTCACCGGTAATGCTGTTTCGTGTGCCATGCCCGACGCGCGGGTCGTGCACATTTCGTCGGGTAGAGGTCTGCCCGCCCGTCGTGTGGGCCGCCCGCCCGTCATGTGGGCCGCCCGCCCAAGTGCGGAGCGCCCGATTCCTCAGGGCGTGACATCCTCCCCCACCCTATTCCGTTGTCGTCCCGACAACATTCCATCCCATCGGGTCCTCATCGATCTTCCACATCAAGTCGCCCTTCCAATCCATGATTCTGTGCACATTTCGGAAGTATGCATCCCATACTACATCAAGGTCGGCGTTGTGCATCAACCTTGGCTCCTCAACACTTCAGATCTCCAAGTCCACCATGTATGGACAACCTGCGTAAGTGTCACACGTTTCAAGTATGTGCCCACACTTACATTTCTGATCCCCTGCTCAGGTTCATGGGAACCCCTAATTCTCTGCTGCACTTGGGACCATCCTGCCTACCCAATCACCTTGCGGGCTCACTACCTTGAGCAGACAACAATGAGCCCGGCCTCCTGTCTCATCTAAGAAAGCCTCAAGGGAGGTGAGCCAGGCGGCTCCCCTTCGTCCATTAACTCGACCCATTTGTCTGGGTTCCCATGTTCTATTTGCTGCTGGTGTATCTCCCGATCTTCCTCCTGGATGTTCGGTCTTATACATGTATTATTTTCCCCGTCATTGCCTTCCACCAACTTCAGCCTTCTTGACAAATCCAAGATACTATCTGTGAGTGATTGAATGACCGATTCCTGTTCAGCAAGCTTTGTCTCCATGGTAGACAAACGCTCGTTAGTCTCTTTTCCGTCCTCCATCTGCATCCCTCCTATCTTACATCCTCTCTCCCATCATAGATGAAGAGCTTCCTCAGATGAGGTACCATCATGGCTTCGAACTGCTTCATGAACTCCATCCCTAACACTGCTTCGTAATCATCAATGCGTACTATGGTGAAATCAACCTTCTCGGACCATTCACCAAGCACCGTGTCCACCCCCTCAGCTATGCCAAGGATCGTTGCTGGAGGAGAGTTTATGGTTTTTATTTGTGCCCCTGCCAGCACAACCTTCAACCCGAGTCTCCTTACGGTCTCTTCGCCCATGAAGTTATGTGAAGCGCCACTATCGACCATGGCCAGCACTTCGGTTCCTCCAATTCCCATTCGAACATACTCTAATCCATTTCTCCTTGGTCCTTCTTCCTTGCCCACTTCTGCCTTTGAAGTAGCGTTAGGGCCCTCTTCACTTGCGGCTTTGTCGTGGTGATCACCGGTAGAAGAGACCTCTATCACCGCATGTTCATGGAATTGTGAGGTTCCTTCTTCGATTTCTTTCTTTTGCTTCTTCTTGTCCTTGATTTCACCCCTCAAGGCCATGAGGTGTTTCTCAAGGATTAAGCACTCTTCCCTTCTCCGGTTCAAGGCATGTCTCGTGCTTAATTCTTTGAGTTCTGCTTCCAATGCGAGTCCCCTTCTTGTAAGTTGGAGAGCTCTCTCTTCGTTGAAATTCGAGGCTTCATTACTCACTATGGCCCGGAGAGCCTTTTCCGTTTGAGCCAACCCTTTGCCACATTTCTTGAACGCCTTCTTCAACCTTTTTGTTTCTGCAAGTATCTCCTCCTCAAGCTCTTCCATGGTGGTGAACCCCAATTTCTTGAAGAGAGGTACCTCGGTACCACTTGTAGAAGCCTTGTCGTTTTTCCCCATCTTTGTGGATATCTACCCCAGACCAGGCAGATTCACCTTCAATTTTCTACGAACAACCGTTCAACCAGCGCCCACCGATGTTTCCACACCTGTCAACCGGCACGAACAACTTGTTCACCAGCTCCAACCGAGCTCTACGCTTCAACCCCAGCACCTAGTTCCACGGCACTTGTTCAAGCCTGCACGAGCAACCTTTGCTCTGATACCATCTGTCACGCCCCCAATATTTTTTTTGTTTATTGGGCAGGTGCGGCACCACCTTACGCTTGGTTTGAGCGTATGTGGACTACGTCTTCGACTTCCAACACCAATTTCTTCCTACCGAATTAGTGTAAACTTAACTTCATAAACCGAACATTTAACTCTTATGACCGATTTATAAACATATACCGAACATCAATTATAATAACTCTGTTTAATTATAATTCTATCAGTAATAAAACCGCAGCAATAATATGTAATGCAGTATCAACACATCATGTTTACGGGAGGGGCAACTCCCAGCCAAATTGTGCCCTCGAAAACTTTGATTAACTTATCAAATTTCTTTACAACACGTGAGCCTTGCGGCCACACAATTTTCCCAACAGACCATGACCAATCCAAACATACAATGGGTCCGCGACCAGCTTGGACAATTAACAGACCTGTGGTCAATTCGATTTACAACAGGCCCGTGGCCAACTTACGACATCGGTTTGTTACAAGACCGTGCGCAATCTGTGCGCCCTCCTTTGCCAAGACCGACAGTAAGATTGTGTTGTAATTAAGTGCGCATCGCATGCGCCTCGTTCGCCAAGACCAACCACTGTCCGCAGTCTACAACTGCATGCCAACCGACCCCTACTCCGCCTCCTTCGTTCGAGATCTGTCTCACATATTCCGCTGCCTGCGTTTAGTTTGACTCCCGTTTGGAGACTTAGGTGATCGAGCTCCTTGATCGTACTTGATCGAGTTCGAGTTGATTGCTTCCAAATGGCAAAGTGCTCTGCCATTTATATGGTTCCACCGCCGATTTGGGGAGGGGTGTCGACTTGCCAAGCCGACCCCCAAAACATGTAAACGATCGTCCGCCGCCCCAAAGCCGACTCGTTTGTCATTTGAACCGTTGTGTCTCTTCCTCTTCGGCGGGTCGGCCCTTGTTACACAAGGCCGCCCACACCAAGAGGATATAAGCTTGCCATCCACTTCGCTCGTCCAACCCGCGTGTGCGTCCTTCCCTCATCGAACCGCTCCAATCCATGTCGCTGTCGTTCGGCGTTGAAGTTGTCCACCGTGTCGTTCGGCTCCGTGTATGTGCACGCCCCACTAGTTCGTTTCGTTGATCATTCGGGCGGGCGGGCGCACTACCGTGTCGCCCTCGCCCTTCGTTCAGTCCCACGTCCTTCGTCGTGTCCCTTTGATGTTTGGTCGGGGCGGTCGTCGCACGACCCGCCCCTTGCTACGAGTGTGTGTGCCTCGCTCCACTGGTTCGTTCCGCTGTTCATTCGGGCGAGTGGGCGCACCTTCGTGCAGCCCTCCGCCATCGTTCGGCCATCCACCCGTTCTCCCAACGTTTGTGTGTTCGGCGTTCGTTGCACGACCCGCCTTGCTGCGTGTGTGTTGCCTCGCCCCACCGGTCCGTTTGTGGTGTTTGTCCGGCGGGTGGGCGCACCTTCATGCAGCCCTCCGCCATCGTTCGGACGTCTGCCGTTTCTTCCAAACGACCATCCTTCGTGTATGTTCGGGCGTTCATCGCATGACCCGCCCTACTACCCGTGTGTTGCCTTCGCCTCACCCGTCCGTCGTGTAGGCCGCCCACCCAAGTGCGGAGCGCCCGATTCTTCAGGGCGTGACAGTGAGCCACCACTCCACGAGGACCATCGCCACCCCCTCCATAAGGGCCACCCTCCACAGTCCACGAGGGCCACCCCTCCACTGTCCACGAGGACCATCGCCACACGAGAGGGCCATCGCCACCCCCTCCACGAGGCACTTGGTCTGTCACCCAATGCCCACTCGGGATGTTTATCTATTATTAGTCCACGAGGGCCACCCCTCCACTGTCCACGAGGACCATCGCCACAGGAGAGGGCCATCGCCACCCCCTCCACGAGGCACTTGGTCTGTCACCCAATGCCCACTCGGGATGTTTATCTATTATTTTTTGTAAACTATGAAAGAAAGGAAGAAACCAACATTATATTTTGATATACGAGGACCAAATATAAATTAGCTAATATGAACATATAATACTGTAGTTAAGCTTTTCATTTATGAGGGAAATAACGGTATAAATCAATCGCAAGAGATTATTTATCTATTGTTTTTTTTAAACAATAGACAAAGAAAGGAAAAAAACAACATTATATTTTGATATACGAGGACCAAATATAAATTAGCCAATATCAACAAATATTATATTTCATATAATAAATTAATTTATAGGGAATATTGTAGTTAAGCTTTTCATTTAGATGCGAATAACGATATAAATTAATTTATAAAGAATAGTGGTTAACCTTTTCAGTTAGATGTGAATAACGAAGTAAATAGAACGACAAACAAAACAACGAAATTGTAATCCGGACGCGCTGAAAACTTTTGAAGCTCCAAGTATTTTGGTAATAGTTTAGTTTCTAATCCAGACGCAAGCTCCCTTTTCTCACAAGATACAGGGATCACACAACTCAACTCAAACCTGAAATATAAAACAAACACCCTGTATGTGGGTTAAAGGAAGCCATTCACTTAATTTCAGTGAGCCAACCTACCGTTCTTAATTCTACTAGAAGTGACGTTCTTAATTCTACTAGAAGTGACCTTCCAACATATGCATTTGTTCGTACCCGAAATATTAAAAAACCCCTAAATGTGGGCTAAAGGAAGCCATTCACTAAGTTTCAGTGAGCCTCAATGTATAGTTTTAAGTGGAATATAGTTCCTCAATGTATAGTTTAAGTGGGAACAAAGTGGAATGAAAGCTACTCTGCCCAGCCATGCCAGTTCATATGGCAATGTATGAATTTGCAGTAATGCAACAAGAAAATGGTTGCAAATATTCCACGCCTCAAATATTCTATTTGAATCATCTCGGGATCAAAATACATATAGGTAATAACCTCTCTATTATATAGACTGTACTGCTGTACTGCAGAATTGCAGAATGAAATTTACAAGAAAAACGGACACCGACAATTTAAAACAACTTAAACCCTAAGCCGCCTTAACCTACTTTCATAATTACATTTGAAATCGTGATTTCATGAACTACTGTCTCTTGCGTGGGAAATATCTCAAGCACACATACAATGCTGCAAATATTTTTGTATAATATGTAAGATGTCATCCAGACTTAAGCATTCCCAGTGAAACCCCGGGCTTCATTGACATCCGCTGCATCTTGCATGGTCTCTCCAATTCCCCCTTCTTGCAGCCTGCCGAACGGGTCATTCCTGCTTTCCACTATCTTCACTCGCCGTGCATCTGCCTGAGTAACAACTTTATCCGTCGCCAACCGTTCTGATGCATCCTGCAACAAAGCCATAGAGTGGAATACATTAACAAAACCATTTTCCAAGGAGAATCAGTCTCTGATGCACCCTGCAACAAAACCGTTGCAAACTCTTACTTACCGCCAACGTTTCTCCAATTGTGGGCGGATCCAATACTGTAGAATTATCCACCGTTGATTGCATGGTGGAAGCAGGCCCTCCCGGGACCTGCTGCCCCATCATCCGACTCTCTGCGCTTTGGGCAGCACTTATATCGCTCTGCTCCACAGGCTTCTCAGGGATGTTGTCTGCAACCGCCTCCAACACCTGCAAAGCTCACAAACATTATTCAAATACATATTGATATCGATTTTGCTTCTAAGGTTTTTAGGACCTAGAAAGCTTCTAGGGTTTTTATGACCTAAAACCTAAATCTTTGTATTGATTCAGAAAAGATTATATTCACCGCTCCAACTGTTGCAGGTTCGGGTGCCGGCATCCCCAAGTCTCGAGACTCCGGCTGGTCATCGAATTCGGCCTGTATTATAATTCTAGTGGAGGTCCCAGATGGAGGAATTCCTGCAATGTATTCACGCCTGAAAATCCTTTGATCTGCAAAACAAATTAACGTCGTTAGAAAGATATGAGTATATTTGATAGCAAAACAGCGTTGTGATATTATACCTTGGGTGGCGGTACCGATGATTCCTGCGCGCGCTTGAGCAAATGAAGTACTCTTCCGGCGACCGACAGACAAACGTGTTGGGGATTTTTCTTGGAAAATCCCAAAAACAACAATAAAAATTTCATACACAGAGACAATGCTCTGTTTTTCACAGAGTCCTTTTAACACAGCGGAAGCATAAAAAAAATTTCTGAACACAGAGAACAGAGTTTGCATACACACACCAAGGATTTCTATATATTAATAAGAGCTGCTGTTACAGATTATAACCTTCCTCTGTCACAGAGGGATTCACCAAAAATTACAACGCACTACTGTGCGGAAATTACATATGTATGTTTTTACTCACGCTGCTGCGTGACACCAAAATGCATTTTCCAGAACAATGCATATTCAAAACATTGCTTGCGCACCGCTGTGCTATTCTCACCTCTCATTACAATTCATTACATTTACCAAAAATTACATTCATATATGACAAAACAGATAGAGGACTTACATCGCCATACTTCCGTAAAAAGAAGACAGTAAAAATTAAATGATTTTACTGATATTTTTCTATGCCCATACTCCCGCTCAGGAAGAATTAAAACTTCACCAAAAACTTACCAACCACAGTAAATAACATTTACTGTTTACTGAGATAAACGGCGGTAAGAAGACTTTCACTTCACGTCAAAATCATTTCCCAGGCTTTCAGATCAACATTATCCAAAATGCTCGGACCCGAAATATTATGAAGCAAAATGTTGAGTTCCCATCGGGTCCATGATATCGGGTCGGGACTTCATCCCATGACACAACTTATGTGCACCGATGGTTTTCCCCGATACCGAAATCCCGATAACAAATGCCCCGATACCTCCGATATATATATTATAATATATGCATAAAAAAATATATATATAAAACGAGCCACTTGCGGACCCGAAATATTATGAACCAAAATGTTGATTACCCATCGGGTCCAGGATATCGGGTCGGGACTTCATCTCATGACACAACTTGTGTGCATCGATGGTTTTCCCCGATACCGAAATCCCGATAACACATATGGCCCGATACCTCCGAAATATTTTTGGACCCGATAATTTATCAAAAAGAGTTGACTCCATCGTCGGGTCCGGCCCATCGGCAATAAAAAAAAAAAATTTGCTGCTAATTCGCCGATCCGATATCCGCTGATCGCTGAGGATGCTGATCGTTGAATTCGCTCATTGCTAGAGTGCAGTTGAAATTACATTTCAACACTCCCCTTTAATTTCAACTGCTGGGCATTCAACCATACCCAAACACTTTCTCAAAAATTCAAAGCTTTTCTGATCCAAAGGCTTTGTCAAAATGTCTGCTACCTGTTCTTGAGTCCTGCAATGTTCAAGAACAATTTCTCCATTGTTCACCAATTCTCTGATGTAGTGAAACCTTGTATCAATGTGTTTCGTTCTCTTGTGAAACACTGAATTCTTTGACAATGCAATAGCTGAGCTATTGTCACAAAAAATTATTGTCGCTTTTGCCTGCTCTTGGCCTAAGCTTCTCAACATTCTTCTCATCCACACTGCTTGGCATGCTG